>JAXDDX010000781.1:0-22922 GCA_034670405.1 Hoplostethus atlanticus
AAGGGGGGGGGGGAAAAAACAAAAACCTTTGTTTTGGCAAAAGTTTTGCCCAAAAAGTGTCTGGTTCGTAGATGTTAGTCCCGATGTGTTTGAGCAAAAAGATATTAAAACAAACCGTAAAAAAAACGCACAATCTCGCGGAGCTACCACGACGGCGTCTAGACACGGACACGGCCGCGCCATCTTGACGTGTGTGCGTGTGTGTCTGCATGTAATTGGATGCGCTGGTGTGTTGTATGTATGCGCATCCATCGCCTCCGTCTCCTCGACGGATTAGATAAGCCAGCCGAAAGTTCTGCAGCCAGAGCGGGGAGGAGAGAAGAGGATGAGAGATCACCCCCACGAAAACCCCGCCGTAATCCCACCCCCCCAACCACAACCACCACCACCTCCCCCGGCTCATTCTTTCTATAATGAATGCATCAGATATGGAGACACCAGGCAGGCCACATCCAGGGGCCGCCAAATATTACCAATTGTTGATTGGCGCCAACATTGATGAGCGTCCTCTGTAGATTTGTGCCCGTTTCGGCCGTCGGGCTACTCAACCGTCGGAAGCGATTCGCCACGCCGAGCGATTCTGAACACACGCCTAACGGGAGTTTGTGGGAAACATCAGGCCAAATGTGTGATGTTTCCAACGCCATATGCTCTCGTGTGTCCTGCGAACGGGCATGGTGGGATGCTGTTGGCGCTATTGCTGCTGCAGCCCGCGGTAGCAATTCATTTTAGTGCGTGTGTGTGTGTGTGTGTGGTGGTGGGGGTTGCATGCGCAGTCATCCCCGCAGTAGGATCTCAGCCACTCCTCTCCTTCAATCAGCTTCGTCCACCGCTGCAAGGTCCCTAAATGTCATGGGCACCCACTGTGAAATTGCAATTAACAAAGTAATAAATAAGTGGTGGAGAAAACATTGCGTGGCGGGCGTGGACGGACGGACGGAGGACATCGAGCTAATTAAGATTTTATGATCAATTAGCGGCGTTTGTGGCGAGGGGGAGACGAACAACACAGGGATGTAATTAACGCCAGTCTGAGATTCATTCGTCAGCATCGCTTTGACCCTCTCGCTTCTCTTTTCCAGTTTGCTCCAACAGGTGTGTAGCAGTGTGTGTTTGCGCACGTGTGTGTGTGTGTGTGTGTGTGTGCATTTTTTCCAAGCCTCTTCTTCCTCTGCACACACATCTCCCGCCAGGTTGGCGTAGGAAAGGGCTGTGAAGTTTTACCTGGCATAGAGGCTAAAACGCCTCAAATGCCTTTTTCATATGTAGCGGAAAGCCATGATGGAATTATATTCCTTGTTCCGGGAGAGAGAGAGAGAGAGAGAGAGAGAGAGAAGAAGAGAGAGAGAGAGAGAGAGAGAGAGAGAGAGAGAGAGAGAGGAGAGAGAGGGTGGGTGGGAGGAAGGAATGGAGACGGTCCTCGGAGTCGGAGACTGTAAATGTGTTTCAGGTTGAAACCAGATCACGGACAATTAGAGGAGGAATGGCTGACTTGGCCCATTGGCTCCATCTAGGAAGCCCCGCCCCTCGCTGTCATTAGCGGGCGTCGTTTGGATTGATCATTCAAATCATAGAGAAAAAAAACAACCCAGATATATAACGAATTAGCGCCCCCTCTCTCTCTCTCTACCTTTCTCATTCCCTCCCTCGCCCAACACCCTCTAAGTTTCTCTCAATATTTCAACGCAACCCACTTCCAAATATACGTCCACCAAGTGTCTTGCTTCCCCTCCCCCCCCCACCCTTTCTCCTCCTCCTCCCACCACACCTCCCCCAGATTCCCAGAGTGCCGGAATTAGTCCACTTAACAACACCGTGGAGGTGGAAAGAGAGAGAGAGTTAGAGAGAGAGGGGGGAGGAAGAGAGAGACGGGAGGCGAGAAGGCAGTTTGCCGTAATGAGCGTGACAGATTGGCCTCTAAACAGTCTAATTGTAATAAGGCATATTCCCTTTTAAAAATAGATGAGGAGTAATGAGGCAGGGA
The DNA here is from genome assembly GCA_034670405.1 of Hoplostethus atlanticus. Taxonomy (NCBI): domain Eukaryota; kingdom Metazoa; phylum Chordata; class Actinopteri; order Trachichthyiformes; family Trachichthyidae; genus Hoplostethus; species Hoplostethus atlanticus. The sequence goes on from JAXDDX010000781.1 coordinate 1,985, forward strand.
CGCGCGAGGACAATGCGGGGCGTTAATGGCGCGTGAGGCTTCTGAAAAGGCACGGCGCCTCCTTTTTTACTCCTCCTACCTCGCTTTTTACTCTGACGCTCGCAGCTCCATCGGCAGGTGGCGATTTCGCTGGAAAGTAGGCGTCCGATGCTGTTGTTGTCCTTTTCGATGGGGGGCTACTTTTCTGTTTCTGTCCAAGCTGAAAGGATGACGGCTATGAGGAAATCATAACTGGGGGATGGTGGGTTTGTAGATTGTTCACTTCAATTCGAGTGGTTAATAACAAAAAAGCAACAACTTCCTTTTGGATTGGTCACAGCAACGTGTCACCACCCAGCACTGTTCATAACACTTCTATTTTCTTTCCTTTTTCTGTACATATTTCCGTTTGCCCTTCATCTCTCTGAAATTAGCCGGAGAGATCGGATTGCACCCTCCTCCATAAAGAAGAATAGGGCACGTGTGAAAGAAAAGTAGGTTTAGAGGAAACTGTCTGTCACGCTTCCCCTCCAATTCGCTCATATGTTTCGTGGTGGGAACCGGGACTACTTGCGGTGACGGTAGCGTGTTGTCTACGGGCTGTTAACTAGCGCCGCACTAGTTAAATTGTATGAAAGTCTGAAAGTTTGTTACAGTTTTTCTCAATTGCTTTGGCACATTTCTCGAAACATTTTTAAAGTTCTCGGCACCGAAGATGCCAAAACAGCTCCTACATGCAGCAAAAACACCATAGTTAACCTGTAAAAAGGCTGCAACTCACCCAACACCTTTCATTCATCTGTCGAAATGAAGTTATTGTGTCGATGAAAAAGTCATTGCCACCAAAATGACACGTTCCTTTGACGTTGTGTGAAACCAAGGTGGTCAAAATGTTTCGACTCTGGAAGTGTGTTCCTCATCTCAGTCTTGTCCTCCATGTTTTCACTGACACTGAATGCCTACTGTACCAGCTCACCGACTGCTATTGTGTATCAAAGTGAATACTCTTCAGATGCTGATTTCAAGAGTCCAAGGTTTCACGTTCCACTTTGGAAAGCAAAAGAGCACTTAGCATGTAATGTGAGGAAAAACGTATTTTATTTTTTCCTGCAATGGTCACACAACACAGTACAATACAGTAAACAGAACAAAAACATGTAGCCTATCAATACCAAACAACATGTACTGTGGGAACAAAACAGAGGCCTACTATAGCAGTAGCAAATCAGATGTAAGATGTGACAAACCCCCGTTCGTTAGTAAGTTCGAGTTTCACCTGACTTTACGGCCACTCCATATCAAATGCAATTCATGAAATGTGGGATTTTGACTATTAGATGGACTATTCTGCACGTGATGACTTACACAATGAAAGAATTCTCACATATTTTGAGAGTAAAACTATTCAACTGAGAAGAAACAATCTACACAGAGACATATACAACCAATAATTGTTCAAATTGTAGACAATTGTGCTTAGTCATTTGCCGAAATGTGCTAAAACATTTGCGAATGGGAACAAAGTGAAACAAAATGTTGTGAAGAAGTTTTACATATTGGTTTTGACGGGCTTCAACTGTCATTCGAGAATTGAGCCAAAGCAACTATTCGGTTTCGGTTTATGTGAAAAACTATTTCTCTATGGGACGAATTTGCAAACTCTCTGTGAGCTGAATTTGAAATAGATAGATAGATAGATAGATTAGATTTGATAGATAGATAGATAGATAGATAGATAGATAGATATGGGATTTCACACACACACCCACACACACACACACAAACATCGCCCTACATAAGGACAGCGTCAGTCCCTTTTTAAACAGCCTTCAAAAGAGAGGCTAACCTTGAATCAAAGGAAGTCCTGTGATGCCGATCAGAGAACAAAAAACACAGCAGAAGCCTCTCGACAACCCCGCCGTCACCAGTGAATTTGCAGCCAATCAATGTAAATCCGGCCGAAACCCTTTTGCCAAGGCTAATTTACCCGGCCGAGCATCAACTGCCTAATTATCCCCCGAATTAGCTGAATCAGTCTAATATGAGATGAAGGGAGTTGTTATCAAAATCATGCAGCGGTGCTGAATGTTAACAATGTGGTTAACAATGTCACCGGGGCGGGGGGGACAGGGTGGGGGGGGGTTGGGGGGGGAGGAAGATGGGAGAAACTCTTTGAATGGCAGCACTTGCAAAACTTATACTAGATAAACATGTCGGCCAGTTTGACTTTGATATAAATCCCTTCAGCAGGGGAAAAAATGAGATGCTTTTGTGGGCGGAGCCACACTTCCATCACCAAACTGTCAGGGGGGGAAAAGGAGGTGATTTGATTGGGCGTAAGACCCAACACACCTATTGATAATCTATCCTCCTAATCCAACAGCAACGAGACACTCTCTCAAAAAGTCGGTGTATTTTTTTGTACATTTCTTTTTTTTTTGAGCCCCATGAATGACATCCCTCTCTGTTAGCCGGGAATGGTCACCAACAGGTGAAAAGGGAAAGGAAAAAATCTCCTCCCTCACACCAGAGCAAAAAAGCATCTTTTTATCAACCCGGCCCGGAAATGGCAGTGACGCCGCCGTCGCCGTGTGACAAACCCCGGGGTTTTACATTAGTGGATCGACTGTCAATGCTTTTTGTGGCCCGTTCAATTTAAAAGCCTGTCAAGGTTTTTTATCCTAAGAGGGAGATTTTTTTTTTTTCTTCCTTGGAACAAAGGGAGGAATGAAACGGTTGAGAGGAAGGGAAAAAAAAAAACTAAAACACTCTTGTGTCTTGCGTCGGTAAACACTCGTGTAGAGTTGTCACCCAGTCGCCCTCGGGATTTGTCGGGGCTGACGCGACCTCGCATGCGTCAGACAGGAAGCAGGTTCGCCGGGTTCGCGGGGAACTGATTAGTGTTTATTTACGTGTCACTTTTTCAAAAAACAAAATGTTTAAGAAATCTGTCGAAAGGTTGTTCCCTAAGCGTGAGGGTGCGTTTTTGGGTTCCGGCGCACATCACACATCCGAAAGCCCCGGGACCCGGCGGAGCGCGTGGACGAAAACATCATCCCTTTTCATTCTGCACGAGAGCCACGGGAGCGAGACAGAGGGAGCAGCGAGGCCACATCTCCCTCGCGAAGAATCGATCTCGCGGCACAGCATACAGATGAGGCTCGACTCACTCTCCTCGCTTCGCTCCTCCACGGAGGCTCAAATCCCAACCCCCCCCCCAAAAAAAACGGACGGACGCTTTATTGAAACTCTTCATTTCACCTCCCGCAGAATCTCTAGGAGCGCGGACGGATATTGACAGTACACTTACACTGCGAGACGTGGCGGTTTCAATAGACTATGACAAAAGTGTGATGATATCATTTTTCTTTTTCCAGGCTGGATTAGCGTAATCCTCTTACTACCCAATTCGCCATGCCTCGCGGAATGCAAATTGTGTCCCGAAATGACCTCGTACTCGGCGAAAAAAGCATCGCGTCTTCGCTTGTTTTGCATCCAAATCAACTCCCGAGAATTTCCTGGAATGCGGTGAGTGTCATTTCCCTGACCCCGCGCAGGCGATCCGCATTATTATTCTGCCTCGAGATACACACACCGACGACAAGTGAGAGCGCCTCGGAAAACAGACGCAGTCGGTTATCTCGCTCGCTTTAAAGGAGAATAAGACGTCGGGCTGAGACCGAGGCCTGAGCGAGTCGAGAGAGAAATGTGGGGGCCTGCAGCAGCAGCCGCATCCGCCACTGCAGCACATACAGAGATACCATCGCACAAACTCTTTGGCAGAGCTCATCCTCAGCCCTCCCCACCCACCCACCCCACCCAACTCCCCAGGACTCCGGTTATCACCCTCCATCTCGAAATGGCAGAAGAGGAGGAGGAGGCGGGCGGGCGGGGAGGGAGTGAAGGAGAGACGAATAAAAAAAAAAAAAGGCCCCTGACAGAGAACAAACGGAAACTTTCATGACAATCTTGCATCGGATTCCCGTCCCGGTGTTTTTAACGCTAAAAAGGAGGGGTTGGCATGGAAACGCGCCCCCGGCTTTTTCATCCTTCCTGTCCCGCTTTCTCTCTCCATGCTTGCTACTACGCCCCGCCCCCCCCCCAAAAGCAGACTATCGAGGAGTCTTTATCATCTTTTACTGCCCACTCTATAATCCCCGCTAAGAGACTAATCCACGAGCCGCCACAATGGAGACCGACCCCACAGAGTCACGGGAATGGGGGGAGAGGCCTCTTTTCCATCCCTAGCGTGTAAACAAAAATCCCCAGTGATTACTTTACCGGATTTGGAGTCCCCGTGCGGGACAGCATCGTTTTCTTTTGTCCGAGGGGGAGCGAGACATGTTGGAATGACATTTACACGGATGAGGATATTTTTGTTTGTCCTACTAACACAAGATGCTACAGTTTTCACAGCTAGGAATATCTCTTCTTCCTCCGCAGGGATAAAAGGCCTCTGCCAATCCAAGTATACATACTTGGCAAATGAAGCTGTCCCAGTATCAATATGATAATAATAATAATACACTTTATTTATATGGCACTTTTCATACAAAAGCAATAAAACCAATGACAAGACAGGATACATAAAAAATATATGTTTGTTGTTCCTATAAATGCTTTATAATAACCCAATACCAGGCAGAGTGAACGACCTTAGCTTGAGTAGTTGAACCGGTCATGGAATTCTTGGAATGTCATGGAATATAACAAGGTGTGTATTCTAGACAGGGAAAGTCAGGCAAATTGATGAATTCTCAGAGGAAGTAGAGGAATATCAGGGAATTTTAACACTTTCACTTCATAGCAGAATGTATGTTCCAACATGTTTCGCTCGTTGGTTGCATTAGATGGAGGTTTTCAGCGAGGGTTAGGGTTAGCCACATGTTTCTCCATGTGCAAAGTACATGTGTTTACACATATTTCACATATGATTTTCATGTTAAAATTTCACATGTCGTCACCTTCTAAACTAATGGCCTAAGTCATATTTTAAAGTTTTTCCAAAAACAGAAAGAACTGAACCAAATATAGAATATATGATATTTATTAATCATTTCACACAAAAAGGTTTATGACAATATATGACTATTGACATACAAATAACACTGTCTGTCAATTAAGTAACATAAGAGGATTAGATTACTTAGGCCAATTTACGAACATGCCGTTGTGACTTAGGCAATTTTAAACCTGACTTAGGCCTAATTACTTCTGGAGTAAGTGACTTAGGCAAAACAGTGCACTTCTTTTATTCCCACTACTGTGAACAGACACATGGGGAAGGGTCAGCCACAAACAGTTTAAAATGCTAGCGGAGCACACAGAGACTCAGGAGACATAGGGCAGTTTGGCCGTGGATGGCCCTTTAATTCAATAAAGCAAACTCAGAAGTTACAACTTAAATCACTCTTAGCTAAATCAAACAAATGGCAGGTAAATCAAACGCTGAGGAGGCATGTGCCTCTCCTCACTTCTCCTCCAGCTCTTCTTTGCTGGGTTTTTAATTGTAGCTAACCCATTTCCATTTAAAACAATTTCTCCCCTGAATCTTCATCATTGATTGATGCCTAATCATGTGGCTAATTGTCAAAGAACTGATGACACTCGGACGGGCATGACATGTTTCATGACTGAAGGTCCTGGAACTTTCCTCTCCTTGATTGGCAGAGCGCGTGGAAACATTCTAATCCATGCCATCGGCTTATTTGCACCTGTAACCTCTGTGGCAGTGCTTCCCACGCAGAGTTCTCCGAGAAGGATAGCTTGTAATGGACCTTGCCATCACTGCTAAACTGAAGAGCCGCAAATCATGTACAGTCGGATCTCCAAGCTTTGTGGAAATGTTGTATCCCAACGCCCTCACTCCAGCAGTTGCAGCTGCCTGTTGATATTCCCGATGTAGTTGGGAGATGGTTGTGCCGGGTGAAGGAACTTCTTGTCTTTGTAGGTCGCTGTGCTTCTGCAGTAGTGCGAATCAACAGTGGGCAGATCCTTCAACCAGTCCTTAAGGAAATCCGTGACGGCAGTTTCCAGCTTTGCATTCTTGCCACTCTTAGGTCCAGATGTAGTTGGCGGGTCTGCCGCTTGTTCGTCATGGTCGATGGTGTCTTTGTTCAGCCAGTGTGTAATGGTTCTTTTCAGGGAGACCAAGTGTAGAAGAAAAAAGTGCCTTGCACACTTTAAGACTCGTTTCCATCCTGAAGTTTCAGTTGGTAGGAAATGATGAATTGCGCCTGGATCCCTCAGCAACTTTCTTTTGCTTTATGGCAACCTTTGTGACCAAAGTGGTGACGTATAACCGATGTTCTTTCCCAGGTGTCCATTGACCAAAATTTCTGAAATATCCACTGCCTCTGCTCTTCTGTAATGGATTGGCAGTCTCGAGTCGTGACTCGTTGACAGAACTTCGAATTGCAGGAGGACCCATAGCCTTCGCAGCTATTTCGTTGCCACCTTTGGCCTTGTATGCCGTCCTTTGAGACGTTTCTCCTTGGATTCATTTTGCTTCCATGTTTCTGGGCTGAGGTATTTATGTCGTTTCCTTTTGACCGTATTGTTTTCATCAACATCCTCATCCTCTAGATGAGGACCATGCTGTTCTGGAGTTGCTGCCAGGCTGTCTTCATTTTCAGGGACAGAGGACTCATCAGAGATGGCTTATAGTCTGGATCTATGATAACATCATCATCATCATCTGTGTCTTCTTCATGGTGTGGACGCGTCTGCTTGGCATCTTTCAGCAACACTCTTTTCTTCAATGGGAGTGTTTAAGGTATTGTCTGCTCCATCTGAAACAGGGTCTTGGCCTGGTACAGCTGCTCCACCTCTTTAACGACGGTCTCATTGTCATTTTCATTGGATGACGCCTGATCGGTGTCGGAATAGTCAAGTGCATCTCCTACCAAAAAGGAATAGGCGTACGGTCACAAATGTGTGAATCATTCTGAAAAACATTTTTGTAATTGCCTTGTTGGTCACTTGTATTAATACATTATAGCTATTTTGATGAATATTCTTTGGCCAAATTCAATTCAAAACTATTCAATCTTTCCTAATTAGATGGAAATGTAATGTGGAAAAAAGGAGACAATAAGTGTAGATGAAATATTGTTTGAAGAGACAAAATATTAAGAATTGAAGCCGACAAACGCAAAAGTTACTTTTCCTAGTAGCTAATTACTTTTCATAATTATGCAGTAATTGTAAAGTAACTGTTACTTTTGAAAGATTAGATTAGTCTTTAGATTAGTCTTTATTGTCCCAGAGGGAAATTTGTTCATGCTTCATGGAGCTACAGTAGCTATTTCATGTCTGTAACCCACTGGGAGGCTTCATAATTAAACTATAACTTGTGAAAGTAAAAGACTAAATAACTACACAACATTTATATCCTAGCCTATATTATGGTAAACATTATCACTTACCAATAGGGGATGAGCTCTGAACCATGGAAATAACTTCATGTCTCTGGTAGTTTTTCTTTCTTCTGGAAGCAGCCGCCATCTTGTAAAGCTTGTAAAATTGCCTAAGTCACAAGACAATGTGACTTAAGCCATTTTTTTTTTTTTAATTGCCTAAGTCACACTCTTGACATAGGCCATTATACTACCAGGGTAGGAACAGCATGATCTTTTCAATAAGGATGTAGGCAATTTTACCAGAGGTGGCCAGCATCATGAAGAGATGATTTAGGCAAAAAAAAACATTTTCCTCAAAATATGACTTAGGCCATTAGTTTAAGAAGGTGACGATGTGGAATTCATGTTTTTTTCTGTAAGGGAGCCCAACTGTAGTAGAAATCAGACTGTTCACAACACAGGAGCACACCAGGAAGGAGGAATCTTTTTAGGTCATGGAAGCAATCCCGACTTGGTCATGGAAAGTCATGGGATTTTTTTTTCATCAGGGCTACGGTGGGAACAAGGCCCTGCAGATTGGTATCAGTGCAGCTCTAGTGTGCGTCCGTCGCCATTTCCCTGTCAAATAAAGACCAGCTATGGACCTCTCTACGCTTCTCCCTGAAGTTTAACCCTGTTTGGCTCCTACTCCCAGAATGCCACAGCTCCATCCATGCGAATCATCTGGGCTGCCCCGGAGAGCAGCCTGTCAAAGGCAAGCAGTAGTACACATCTGGTCAGTGAGAGGGTCAGTGTGTGTGTGTGTGTGTGTGTGTGAAGGCTGACAGCTGGCTGGTGCTCGGCACAGAGGCCAAGCGGTGCAGGGATGGATGCCTTGGCAGTAAACACACGCTCACACATAAACATTGGAGCTTCTATAATGCAAGCTGCTGCTGCTGCTGCTGCGCCGCGCTACAAAGCCGCAGAGGCCTCGGCGATAATGCGGTTGGCAAGGGTGTGAAAATATGCGTCCACATACACGCTCTCCTCTCGGAAGCCGGAGCGCACACAGATATAAACACATGCGCGTGGCGCCGAGGTAAAGAACGTGGCGAAGCACATTTTCACGAACACGGATGGGGTCCTGAGGCGAACGCGGTCCCCTTTGAGGGAAAATGCGTAAATATTTTATGTTTGTGATGGAGGTGCCAAAAGGGGTCTGCCATGACCGGTGTGTGTGTGTGTGTGTGTGTGTGTGTGTGTGTGTGTGCGTGTTGTGCGAACATGCGTGATAATGACCTGCACTTTTGAACTCCCCTGCTCCCCTGACAATACGTGAGAGTCTGCTGTAGAGTGAGTGTGTGTGTGTGTGTGTGTGTGTGTGGGTGTGTGGGTGTGTGGGTGGGTGTGTGTGTGGGTGGGTGTGTGCACAAGTGAGAGAGAAATTAATGATCAAAACTTGCAGGAGCAGAACCAAATTTCCCATAGGCCTCAGTGTGTGTGACTCACTCTTCATGTCCTCTTTCTTTCTTTTTTTCTTTCTTTCTTTCTTTCTGGCTCACCAAGAAAAAAATGGATGGTGGGTGTGTGTGTGTGTGTGTGTGTGTGTGTGTGTGTGTGTGTGTGCGTGTGCGTGTGTTCCTGCTGAGTGCTGTGGTAATGATTTAGCTTCATCCTGGTTTGGTGAGCATCTCCCAGCCGGTTTAGCATTCTCGTAAGCTGGAGGATCACAGGGATGTGAGAGTGTGTGCGTGCCCAATTGTATGCATTTGTGTGTGTGTGTGTGTGTGTTTGTTGTTGTTGTTTTTTGCAGGGATTGATGTTATTATTGATGTTACTTGCTGTTATTCACAGGAAGGTTTAAAAGGTTCAAAGCTTGCTCTGGCACTGCCCCCCCCCCCCCCCCCCCCCCCCCCGCCAAAAGAAGACATCAATGTTTTACTTAAGTTGCAACGGCAAAAAAAAGAAACGGGGAGGATATAGGTGTGCTGAGAAAAAAGAGAGGATGCAACCCATCAGAATGCCAATATACTGTAGGAGGTGAGGGAGTTTTACCTTAGGATAGACAGAGCTCAATAAACTGAAGCTCACGTCTTTTCGGAGCATGAATTTAAACTGTGCTGACCTAAATCAGTTCCCCCACAGCTTCCAGGTTGACAGCGACGTCCCGCTCAAATGATGCTGCCGCTATCTGAATAAGCTAGGCGCGCAGCCACGAAAAGGCGCCGGGATGAAGAATGTGCTGTCAAATGTCTCCCGAGTTATCTTATCTGTTTGGACAACCCAGTTTCTTTACCGGCTGCGGTGGAATCACTCACCTAATCATTACAACGGAGCGGGGCTGGGCTACGCTACATCCCGGCGGCTCATCGATGGCGGGAGCGAGCGTTGACCGCATCCGTCAGCCGCTGACCAGACGCGGCTGTTGACCGCCATCATTCCCACATTACCAGATATCGAGAAGTGATTACCTCAATACAGCCGCCGCCTGACTATCCCTATTGATTGACATTAGCACTGGAAGTCAACTCGGGTCGATCACTGTGATCGATTAGCGCCGGCTATCAAGGATGCTAGGGATGCCTTCAGGCATTGATGCAGCATTAGCGGTGTCGTTAGGAGATATTGACCCGGACCATTTCAGTATGTCCCATGGATCCGTGGTCAGCGGCCCGCGGACCCAGGAGACACTGTATGACCGGCATGTTGATAGCTACGTTGCCTAGCAACAGTCTCGCAGATGTGAACGAAGCCTCGAGGGTCCTGATGAGAAAAACTACATCTCAGTCTATACAGCGAATATCAGTCCGTGGCCATAACATGTGAACACTGCTTTTATACATTACACTTGAATGCTCTTGGGCTCAGGAGTGTATAGATGGATGGGTGTGTGGATGTGGGACAGATGTAAGTGGATGTGTGTGTGTGTGTGTGTTTGCATGTATGGGATGGATGCACCTTAAGGAAGGGTGTGTGTGTGTGTCTATGTATTTTTGTATTTCAGTGTTGTCAGTGACCGTGGGAATTTCCCCTGAATGGGGAAACTAAAGTACACCGTGACCTTGAGTTTGACCTTGACATCTCACATTCTACAACGTGCACGTATAAAAAAAGACGTGCACGTGGACTTGGAGTCTTAGCTCGCTCGTTATAGACTGCAATATATCTGATGTGTTATGAAGTCATAGGCTTTCATCTGATGAGCCACATTCCCATTCAAGCCCTTTATTAATATGATGCTTGTTGCAACTGAATTCATTGTGGTGAACTCAGCACAATCGCAAACAGATAAAGTTATTATAAGGACTTTTGTTTTGCCACCGGGTCCTGAGGTTTTGTTTTCAGGACTATATTAAGGCTGGAATTATAAGCCTTCGCCCTATTTTGAATAGAACTGCACTGTGATTATTGCGACGCCAGTCTGTGCAATCTTTTTAAGGTACGCCTACACAGCACTACAAATCCAGGTTGTTATTGTGTCCCGGTGCCACTGCGGGGGTTTTCATGTAATAGCTAGAAATATATAAGCCTGTTGTCTATGTGGGAATCCAGGAATTCATTTGGGTTATTATTCCTACCTTCAGCGGATCCCTTCAGTTTTTTTTGTTCAGCCCAGATTCTGGCGCCGCATTATTCGCATTGTTCTTTGGCTGCGGCACAAAATCCCAGGTAGCTGTGTCTGCCACCAGAGGCCCCGTTGAAAAGGAATCACTAATCAGGAACTGGCTGGGAGGCTGTGTTGGAATGATGCAGCTGCAGAAGAGGTCCAACTAAACAACATGCATTTGTGTTAGAACGGCAATAGATTTTGATGCAACATGAAGTTATCAGTAACGTGTCGCATTTAAAAGTAGCACAAACATGCATGCATGCGGAATTTACCACTCACTCCTCGCCATTTTGTGACTTTGTGTCAATTACAGGCCACCGTAGCTCAAGGGGACGGGAGGGGCAGGAGCGAGGCTATTCAATGGGTTCTGTCGGTGTTGTTGAAGTTACTGCCGGCGGCCGATAGAGGTCGTTAAAGGTTAATGATCCTTTAAGAGAAATCCGCGTGAAAGAATTCCGATGTCTGTATTGAGATCAGTACTCAAATAGACTCTCTACAGAAACACCAGCAGCAGTGATAGAAAAACTTGGACCTTCGCTACTGTTGTTTGTTTCTGGTGGTAATGAGTGGAGGAGTTTGCAACAATCCCGTTAACTTCAGAGTGCTCCGGCTTCAATCGACAGCAGAAGTAAAAAGGCTTTAAAGTGGCATAGGGTCTCTCTTTTTCCCTCCTCCCTTGCTTTCTTCCTCCCTTTGTTCGCTGGCGGTTTAGCTCCACGTCTGAGCAGCATCCCCCGAACTTCCTCTTTCATCTTTTCCCCTCTCAGAGGCTACCTTTCTCGTCGATAGTCCTAACCTTGCCGGCTTACCTGCCTGTCTTCCCCTCGCCGTAGCCCGGAGACGTGGACGGTAACGGCAGGGTTGAACACCATACAGATCGCGAGGCAGCCTTATTGTCCACGTTCTTTATTCTAGCGGAGCGCTAATGTCCAGAGGCTTTACACAATTTAGATTACAAGCTTTCGCTGCGATTCTGATTCTTTGATGCGCCGTCCAGCCATCGGCGAAGCAACTAGCAGAGAGAAAGAGAGCGAGGCTAATAATGATGTGGAAAATCTGGAGTTTAGATTTAGAGTTTCTGCTGCTATAGCCGTATATAGAGAGCCCCGGGGGCCCCCGGCGTTGGTCTTTCCCCTTTACGCAATCCCCAGTGGATCAGCCCTTACCGCAAACAAAATAAATAAATCAGAGCCAAGTACCCAGGAGCGAAGTGTCTGCGTGGGTGGCCTCCCCTATTTTAAGATACATTATGAGGACAAGGTTTAAGACGCCTCTTCCCCGTCTTTCCTTCACTTTCACCTTCACCGTTTTCGATGACATCCTCGTGTCTCTCTCTCGATCTTCCCTGTCCCCTCGGCAGCACAACAAAAGGATGAGTTTCATTCCTCCGTCGCGTGCAGTTTGTGATTAATTGTTGCCGGAGCTCTCCCGGCTGAAGCACTTTGTTTTCAAAGATAAACCCTAAGGAGCTTGTGCTCACCGACAATACAGTATGTCGGTGGAATAATCTGTCTGGGTTTAAGTGTTCCTCCTCGTTCTTCAAATGTGTTTGTTGAGCCGGGGCTTGTGACAAGAGTCTAAGTGCTTTTCAAATAAGTGGCCCTAAGTTCGCGACTACCGTTCCTCTTAGGGCTTTGTTCTGGTACACGCACACCGAGCACAACCTAACGCAACACAAACACGGGGGGGCTTTGGACTTTGGAAAGACAGCGCCTGTTGCCGCCATATGAATCCAGATCCTCGCGGGGAAGATAAGATACTCTTACTTCTGTATCTGTAGACAGCATCTCCAGTGCAGGCAAGACGCGAACATACGGCTCTTGCTTTTTCAACCCGCCCCGCGATGATAAGTAGGCCGACAGCAGCTTTGCAGTCTCGCACTCTGTCTGAATGCTAACGAGGACGCCGGTGCGATCGGAGCGGCTTCCAGGGCTCCAGCAGCGAGCTGTGAGTGGCCTAAGTGCTCTGACGCTAATTTAATTTAAGCCTGACCTCCTTTTCCTCCTCTTCCCCCGTAATGAGCAATAGGGTGTGTTTAAGTGTTCATTTGTTACCTGGGGCGGGAAAGCCTAAATGTGTGTGTGTGTGTGTGTGTGTGTGTGAATGTTCATACTGGGGCCACCCATGCTAAAAACATTGATGCACTCCTAGCTTGCACGGTTCGCACTGGTTCATGGAATGTCTGGAATATCATGGAATTTTGAGGTGTGTTCCCAGAAAGTCATGCAATTTGATATATTCTCTGGGGAAGTCAGGGAATTTTGGGGAAATTAGTCACTTTCCTGTAGCGGAATGTTTCACACACACACTGGAAAACAACAGTAACAAACCAGGACAGGATGGCATTTTTAGGTCATGGAATCACTTAGGCATAGGAAGTCATTGAAAAGTTATGGAATTTTACATCAGGGCCACCGTGGGAACCCTGTGTGTGTCTATTTGTGTGTGTGTTTGCATCACGTGTGTGAGCCTTGTTGCCTCTGCCCCCCCCCCCATCCATCCTTGGTGAGGTGGCCCAGCAGAAAAACAGATGGCGCTTCGGGAGGGGATCCAGAGCACCGCTTCCCACCGAGCCCTCGACGGAGCTGTCATCTCGCTGGCTCGGGCCACCGTCTTAATCAGGCCCTTAACGGATGCCACTTCACACCTGCACGCTGTCACTCAGCCAAAACAAAAAAAAAACCGCTGATGACGGCGACGGTGATGAGGCCAGAAGGCTAGCCATGGCTTGCCTCGGCCATCATCTCTTCTCTTCGGCGAGGCTTGGAGAAGAGAAACAACAGCCAAAACGTCCCCGGGAAGAGAAACAAAGTGGGGAGGTGTGGGGGGGAATGATAGTCGTAGATTCATTCCCATAGATGTCACACGCCGAGGTTGTGAAAACCAGCAGAAAATATGGAACCCCACTTTGTCCGCGTCGCATTATCCACATTCAAGAGGCACTTTTACGTTTTTTGTGTGTTGCTTTCTCTGTGAATCTACATTTCCGTCTGTGACGTTTGCGCCTGTCTTGCTCTGGCATCCCTTTGTGAATTCCAGGTCATGCAAAGGGAGTTTCAACGAATCCGGGGGTCGCGTGGCATGCGAACGCACCGCGCATCAGAGTTACTTAAACTTCCGCAGTATGTGAGCGACTCGTTCTTGGCCGCATCTCTTCGGACTCTTTTCCCCCCCGACGTCCACACCTAATTGCTTTCAAAGACTCTTTATTAGCAGACTCAGCAGGTGTGCGATGTATTTCTGGATCATCAGTAATGAATCAATATCAGCTTTTAGGCCTCACGTCGCCTCTTAGAAGGATTACTGTACACGTGTATGCAGACTCAGTCCGATGCCTCCTTACTGTTGCTCTTTATGTGAGGGAGTGCTGCTGCTGTAACTCCCATTCTGAGCACAACAGCCCATCAATAGCATCAAATATTTATCGTGTTACCTGTCTTTCATCAAAGCCATCGGCTGCCTTTGTCTGTCTTTGCCCTGAGGTAAGCAATACATTGTCAGAAAAGTGGAAGTCAAGAGAAAAGTCTATTATTTGTATTCCCTCTCTCTCTCTATAAGTCCACGATAACCTTGCCAAGAGAACTTTTAAGTCGAGTCATTAGCGAAACTCCCCCGCACCGTTATCGAATTCCAAAAACGGAGCCCCCTTGTCCAATATTTTGATCGCAATCAACCGCTCAGAGGGTGAGGCGATGACATTACGCCCGGCTTTTTTTTCCTCCTCTCCCCGGTCCGCTCCGTCGGCCGTCGCTATTTGATTTCCAGCGGTGGTTACAGACAGCTAATCTGCCCCCGGCTGGCTCCGCGCTGAGAGCGAAAGGGGCCGTGGCGGGAATGACAAAGAGATACGCTTGCAGTGGCAGGAGGACAGTTGGAACCCGGCGGATGGCCTCGTGAGACGTGAGGTCGGGAGTTGGCGGCCCGCGAGTCATCAAGCGGGTTCTGGTTTTCGGCGAGGGGCGGAAGCGGCGGCTGGCGAGGATCCCGCTGGTGGGCATCAAGGAGCAAGAGGAGGTGAGCTCATCTGCTCAGAGAGTTGAGGTGTTCTCAAATCACCGTTTGGTCCGATTCAGGGGACAGGTTGCTGCTTTGACCCATTTCTGCTTTGCTTTGGCGACGCCTCACGCAGTAAAACCTCAAGCAACCATGATTTATCAACAAAGCCGCGTGGGAGCGGTCGTTTCCTTCATCGGTCAGAAATTTGGCGTGGGAAAGGATTTGCTTCTGGGGTTAAACTCCTTAACCCGTAATTCACGCGTAGTGCACAGTATTTATTTGTCCGGTGACCCGGGCACATGAGTAATCCTTTCGTGGTGGGGGAACATATTTCATTCATTTGGCATGTCATTTGTAAATGTGCGGCGTCGTTTGGTGAGACCAGGCTGGTGGAATCACATTTGAATCACGTCCTCAGTCCAAACAAAGCTCCAGAGTTGGTTTGGAAAGGTACCAGGAAACCTCCCTCTCAGCCAGGGCTTGGTCCAGTTGGTTTGCATCCAAGTGCTGCTGTGCAGTGCAGCCCAAACGAACCCAACAAAGGGGGGAAACCGCCCCAGGGTTCAAAATACCTGCTCTCGGTGTGGTAGCACTGCTTTAAGAGCTTGAAAGGCTGCAATAAATATAAGAGAGAGTGCTGGGAGACTGGCAGGAAAAGAGCGGCCTCTCCTTTCCAATCTGATTCGCTCTGTTTTTGAAGATGGGACTTTAACCGATGATCCCCTGACAACAACGGTTGAAACAGACATGTCTGTATTTACGCTGGCACTTTAACTCCACTCCCAGTGCTTTGTATCTCACTCGTTTTTTGATGACATGAGAAGGTATCTGAAAATGGCATCATCTTGACGGCCGCATCCGGGAGATGCTCCAACAGTTATTTTTATTTTTAATTTTTAAATGTAATAAGCTGGCACATCAAAAGTAGATAGATAAACATGGACCCTGAAGAAAAACACAAAAAAAAAAAATACGCTTCGTGCTTTAAAGGTTGCCATGGATAACCAGAACACCAGAACGGCCCCAGCAATCACGAGGGACACCTAGTTTTGTAAATGCGCATCACAGTGCATTTTGGGAAATCATCTTGCGATCCAAGTGCATATTTATAAATGCGGCCCCCCCCGAAGTGCTGGAGCCTGATTGAATTCCTCATGTTTTACAGGGTCTAATTAATTGCTGCTCAATCCACCCATTAAGTTTTTTTTTTTTTTTTTTACCGTTCAGGGGCTTATAGATGAAAGAGCAGGTAGTTAAAGGAGGGGCTGCGTGTACATCTACTAAGGTTCATACTGTATGCCAACACAGAGCACAGACTGAGCTTTTAACTGCTCCAGTATTCCGGTATTGTCCTGTGATGTTAAAAATGCCTTCCCATGCATGGAAAATCACCAGATTTTGCACAGAGCTGCAGTCCCATGCCAAACTGACGTCATGGTGGATCTTCAATCAATCTAATCTAAAAAAATTCTGCAGTAATTCAGTGCTCGGTGCTACAAGGCCTCACTCACATTATATCTGTCCATTAGAAACAAACGTCTTCACTGCCACCTCTAGTCAAGGATGGAGTCGATCCACTCTGTTCATTGTAAAACCTGTAAAACCCATTAAGGCGTTGCATTCCCACATTTTACATTCAAATGTCAATGTTTGACTGTAAGTAGCACTGCACTGTAAATTCTTGCATTTTCCAGTCATTGTGTGATGAAGTATGTCTTGATTTCAGAATTTCCTGATTTTTTTTTTTGAAGTAGAGCACCTTTAAACAGCAGCTTCAATCTCAGCAACCTCAGATAAGGCATGCCACCGTCAGAACTGTAGCTTTAAAACAGAATTTTTGAAACGGAGCATGTTGAATTCTGCCCTCATAGGGAGGGGAAGTGCTAATGGTGCTCTTAGTGGCTGCATTTGGAAACTTTTGAAAACATTCACTCTTGGTCACGGTGTGAAACAACCACCAGTCCACTTCCTGCTCAGCTGGCCCGATGAATTCATGACAACGAGATTTTAAAAAGTTGCTGGAACATTTAGTCATGTTATCTGGTGGGGTTTGAGCAGCTTCACTCGCATGGTGTAAAAACAAAAATCTCTCAATAAAAAAATAAAATAAAAAAATAAAAGTTGCTGTAACAATAATGCAGAGATCTATTATAGTTATCAAGGAGTTATTGAGCCTTCCCAATGATGTTGATGCTCCCATGATAACATTACCCAGTACTCCGTTTACCCTCCACGTCTGCATGCCTTAATGAAAAAGCACCAGTATTTTAATCCAATACATTATCTTTTTTTGCCGTGATTCAGTGCTTACCTCTGCAGAAAACATGAAAAACACATTAAAAAAACATCTGATGATCTCTAAAGCATGAAAGCAGAAATGGAGATCATCCATATGACTACGTATTCATATGGATGATCTCCATTTCCTCTATTTGCCTTTCAGAGCAACACCTTTTCCATCCGTTCACTGTCGCTAGTATATGAGGCATTCACAGGT
Source organism: Hoplostethus atlanticus (assembly GCA_034670405.1). Classification (NCBI taxonomy): domain Eukaryota; kingdom Metazoa; phylum Chordata; class Actinopteri; order Trachichthyiformes; family Trachichthyidae; genus Hoplostethus; species Hoplostethus atlanticus. The sequence continues at coordinate 19,407 of JAXDDX010000781.1, forward strand.
AGCAACACCCCCAAACGAAGAGCAGAACGTACAGTAAAGGGAGAGTTTCTACTTCTAGCGTGGTGTAATTTGCCGTATTGATCTGTGTGCTCAGTTGATGGTGATGCTTGTTCTGTTTTCTCATTACCAGCATGTTACTGTTATTTCCTATTACTGTACAACAGTAATACCCCCCCACACACCTCCCCCCCCCCCCAGACAGGCAACAATCTCGTTTATGACTTGTTTACTTTCATGAAGCTATTATCTCTAATGCGGTAGTGCCTTTGCAATCATCGCCACCTGTAAAAGGGAGGACAGTGCAATTGCCCTTCTCGGCGCCATCGTTTGCAAGGACTAAAAGTGCGAACGCAGTGCATTATATCGGCAGGGTTACAGGGGAAGCGGTGAAATGTTATGTGATGCTGGAGATACTCTGACAAAGACTTTTGTAATTTGACAAATGTAGAGAAGAGGATCCAGGGGGAAAAAAAATCACGTCTTTCTATCTCACTGTACCCTCTTCCTCTCTCAGAAACACTATTCCTTCTAGGATTGTGGATTTGCCTTCTCTCTTCCCTCCTCACTTCCCACCTACTGTTTTGTCTACTCTTGAGAGAACAGCATGATCAGAGCTCAAATGCACCTTACACACACACACACACACACACACACACACATACAGGCTAATAACGCATCCCTGATTGCTGTGATGTATCCTCGTGTGAGATCTGAAACAACATGTTGCCTATCTATTAGAACGAGGTGCTAATGATGTGTGCTCTAAAGTGATGTGTCAGCTGTCAGGCTGATCTTTGATGCTTGTTTTTGCTTGATTTAGGTGCCGTGTTGATGTCCGCATGAAGCCCTGTTAGCAGTTTCCTCTGTCCTTTTGATGTGTCTTGATGCAGAACGATCGCTGCGATGAGTAGAATTAGCCGCAAGTACTGTAGGCGTGCACATGCTCTAGGACGTCTACTTTAATGAGCGCGTGTGTGTGTGTCTGCACGCATGTGTGCACGTGCGTTCTTGTGTATGTGTATGTGCACGTGCACGCTGCCAAACAACCTCGCAGCTACAAAGTCTCTCAAAACTCTCGGTTTTCTATTGCAATTCAGATAAGATTAGATAAAACTTTAGTGGGAATGTGGGTCGTTGCAGAGGAACGCAACAGGATACAAGAGGGGGGAAATTAGAAAATGGAGTATGAGCAGAAAAATAGAATATAAAATAAGCAATGAAAAACAAAAACAAAAGCAATGCAAATTGCTGTATGAACATATGTAGCATGCTCAACACATGTTTGGTAGAGAAGTATGGGAAGGAGTATGGATGATTAGCTGATAACTTAAATTGTTACTAGTAAAAATAGAAATAAAAACCAAATTAGTCACTAGTACCTATTAAATTAGAACCAGCATCTATTATAGCAACTAGTAAAATTGCAATAGTGACTAGTAGCTGCAGAATAGTGGCTAAAAATAAGTACTAGTGGCAAAAAAATATATTTTCTTTCTTTTTATTTATTTATTTAATGACTTATGATTTAATGAATTATTTTTAAATGTTTGATCTTTCAGTGTTGTAATTCCTACTGGTCGCTAATAGAGGTTGATAAAGGCCATAGATTGCTTAAAGTCCCTTTTAATATGTATTACTAAAAATGAAGGACCCGTATGTATAAATAGAAAATATAGTATATATATAATATAGTAGAAATCTGAAAATCCATGATATACATTGTGAAATTATTGAACCATTATGAAAAGTATACATGCACTATATTAAATCTCTTAAAAGAGATAGATAAAACTGTCAACTGAAGAAATGAAAGTGGACCAAAGCAATTCATTAGTACGGAAGAGTGAGTTTTTCATTCATCGTAGTACAGCCAGGTTCACGGCAGCACCATACACAAGCAAGGCAAAGTTATCTGACGAGCTGGAGTCCTTCCCAGCGGAGTACAAAAGCCGGCGATATTCTGAAACGCGTTCAGGGGAGAGAGCGAGAATACGAGAACACGCTTGTCATAATTACCTCAACGCTCGCAAAGGGTGTCAGTATTCAAAGCGCACTGAAGAAAAAGGGTAGATTGGAACGGAGCGCCTTTGCTTTGTTTGCAACTTTTTCGACATTGTCTCGTTGTTGTTGTGGGAGAAACGTGTGTGTGTGTGTGTGTGTGTGTGTTGCGCTGACTAAACTTCACTTTCAACTCCTCCTCACAAGTCTCGAGGTTTCCCCTTGATTATTGAGCGCGGACGGCTGTTATATTTTATTCTTTATTCTGACATTTTCTTTTAATATCAACATTTCAAAATTGAACGTGGCAACATTTGCACATCTGAGATTGTCTTTTGCCCTATTCTGCAGCACTACATTAGCGTTCACCCTAACGCCTCAATCACCTTCTTCTCGGGTTTCGCTGTTGTTGCACGCCACTTCACTGTTCTTATTGATCTCGGGAGATGAAAGCTCTACCAATTAGAAAGGAGAAGCAGCTGGTATTTTTTTTTTTTTACTGTACTCTTAGCGCCGGCTAGGTATCTCGGTTTCACTGGAAGACAAACATCATTACCCTCCTTGCCTGTATCATTCCGACCACACTTCAGCACCCACGCCTCTCAGCCGGCCTCTAGCCATTTTACTCTGACACGGGGCAATCAGCCTGAACAACAGATATTGGCTTGGGGAAAAAAACAAAAACTGTCAACTGTTCACTATACACGACACGCGCGTGAAACATCGGCTTTTGGCGTGAAGATAAGGCAGGAGGCGCTCGATATGCAGGCCCCTTTTTTCCTTTCTCTTTTCCCAGCTTCATAATTATCTCCAACGTTCCTAATCCTGCATAATTCCGGCCTGTTATCTCGGGGCGTCCTTCGTTACCGGGCCGTTTTCTTCATTTCCTATGCTTTAGGATAACCTACATGGTACACACACACACACCTTCACATCACCAGGAAAACGTAAAGATCTGAAAGACTTTCCCTGCCATTATTTCCCCTACCTTCAGTCCAACACATCTTCCCCCCTCCCGCTCCCCATACTTATCTTCACTTTGCATCACTCGCTCTCTCTCTTTCTCCTTTTTAAATCATTGATTTTTTCAGAGGTTCCATAAAATATTACAATGTGTGGGCAGAGTTTTTTTCTCTGGAATTCTTGGGTGGGGGGGTGGGAATCATTTTTGAAAGCGAGTGGTGAAAGGAACGAGAGAGAGCGAGGGGGAGGGGGAAAGCAAAGGGAGGTGAAAGAAGAAGAAGAAGGAGGAGGAGGAGGAGAGAGCAAGAGCCAGATAAGAAGCCTTGGAAGCCCGCAATCAAAGTCGTGCCTTGAATAGCAACCCCGCTTTGAAACCGTCCGGGGGATAATAAATAAATAAACGCAGCCACCGATAAAGATCGCATTCGCGGCTTTTGTATCACCGTGGTTCCCCGGGAAAACCTACACATTTTGTGCGTAATGAAATGAATCCTCAAAACTGTTACGTGGCTTGAATGAAACTTTTTGTTCAGGGGGCCCCAAAAAAGAAAAGAT
>JAXDDX010000782.1:0-22891 GCA_034670405.1 Hoplostethus atlanticus
TTAGCACTGATTTAAGCTGAAGATGTCAGATCAAGGAGTACCGTTATCGCATCCCTCCATTGGTCAATCTCCAAACCACCCCACAGAGCATGTGTGTACGTCATGGTCCACTCTTGCCATTTAAACAGAATGGTGGCGTCCAAACTACTCAAATGTATGAATTACACTGTGTGGAAAACACGTTAGCAAACTCATGTCAGTTGCTGTCAGTCAGTCAGTTCGACTCATGTTGGCCTGTTAGACTACATATTAATCTACTCTTCCGCAGCTCGCGCACAGTAGGCTACGTGTACAGGCCCGTGTTGTAATGGAAATCGGCCTTTTGTTTTCTCGAGATAACGAGATAAATTTACCCGTTATCACGAGAAAACAAGCTTTATTATCTCGAGATCACGATTAAAAAACAAATTGCAAGCACGGCCTTCCGTAAATTCAAACCGTTTTCACATTGATGTTTTTACTGTTCAGGAAGTGTCAGAAAGCTCCTGTTAGCATCGCTGGCAATGCTAGTGAGAGTCAAAGGCATTGAAGAAGTTTCCCTCAAACCTGTAGGCTCTGCAACAAGTTACTACTTGTTAAATCACAAGTCTCCACCCCTCCTGCATCATCGCAAAGACTGCCACTCCTGATCAGACCACTCCCACAAGATTATATATCTCTGCCCTTCACGCCTGTGACTCCCCTCTGTCCCTCCAAACAATTCCAGGCAGAACAAAGAGAGAACCGATATTCCTGAGTTTAATCCTATGTTAATTAAGGAGAAAAGACTGAAATGCCAGATTGTGGATGCATTATTGATAAAAACATCATCCACCAACCACCATCCAACTGTTGACCATTTAAATCCACACTTGACTACAATAAATTGTTGGAACGGCTTCCTGGATCCTGTGTGTGTTGATGTTCTATGAGCCAACGCCACCACAAGCAATATAGCTTTTTCACTACTACTACTTCTACTGTTATTACATGATTTTAACATGAACAATGAATTGTGTTGCTTTCTGAACACTGTAAATTGTCGTGTAAAGTGTTGGTTACAATACCTTTAGGGTTGAAACTATCCTGCGTCACACCGAGAAGTGAATGTTGTCAACAGGTTTGACAAGGAAATAAGCCAGAGAGAGAGAGAGAGAGAGAGAGAGAGAGAAAGAGAGAGAGAGAGAGAGAGAGGGAGGGGTATAGAGAGAGAGAGAGAGAGAGAGAGAGAGAGAGAGAGTCAAATCAGACTCAGTCCTTCAATCAAATCAGTCCTTGTTGTTCCACTTTGACAACCTGCCTTTCACCTTCTCCACCACACCTTCCCAGTTTTTCTTAACGGTGGCTTCGTCTCCAAGAAACACTCCCAGATATTTAAAACCCCCTCGTTTCCAAATCAACCCTCCTGGTAGCTTGGGAAACCCATTCTGCCAGCTCCCAACTGACAGAGCTTCACTTTTCCCCCAGTTTACTTTAGCAGCTGATATCAGTCCAAAGTCTGTAACAATTTCATGCAACCTATTAATATCTTCTTGCTTTTTAATAAGAATAACAACATCGTCTGCATAGGCTGATAAAATGTGGCTTGTATTAAAAGGAGGTAAAACCAGTCCTTCAATATGCAACCTTATCTTGTGCAGCAAGGGCTCTATGGAAAGCACATACAGCATCCCTGAGAGTGCACAACCCTGCCTAATACCTCTGCCCACTTTAAAAGGGGCACTCAACCCTCCATTGATCTTTAGTACACTCCCAATGTCCTGGTATAAAACCTTGATCATAGCTACGAGGCCTGGGCTGAACCCAAAACTTTCCAGAATCTTCCAGAGGTAGAGGTGTTCAACCCGGTCAAAAGCCTTTTCCTGATCTAACGAAATAGAACCAGTGTCTATACCCAAAGAACTAGAGATGTCCAAAATATCATGGATTAGAGACACATTGTTTAATATGAACCTACCAGGCACACAGTATGTCTGGTCCTGATGGATGACCTGGTCCATGACCTCTTTCAGTCTATTGGCCAGAGCTTTGGACAGGATCTTGTGGGGAAGGGCTGTCCGCACCGAGACCTGGCCATCACCATTGATAATGCTGTGGTGACGTCAACTCGGACTGCGAGGAATCTGGGTGTGACCCTGGACGACCAACTGTCGTTCTCGGCAAACATCGCATCAGTGACACGCTCCTGCAGATTCCTCCTCTACAACATCAGGAGGATTCGCCCCTTCCTCACTGACAAGGCAGCGCAGGTGCTCATCCAGGCTCTTGTCATCTCCCGCCTGGACTACTGCAACTCCCTCCTTGCTGGTGCCCCGGCGTTTGCCATCAGACGTCTGGAGCTTGTTCAGAAAGCTGCAGCTCGTCTGGTGTTCAACCGCCCCAAGTTCTCCCATACAACTACCCTTCTCCGTTCTCTACACTGGCTCCCTGTAGCAGCTCGCATCCAGTTCAAGACCCTGGTGCTAGCCTATAGGGCAGTGAAAGGAACAGCTCCTTCTTACCTCCAGGCTATGGTCAAGCCTTACACCCCCGCCCGACCACTTCGCTCTGCTGCCTCGAGGCGACTGGTTGCCCCGTCGCTCAGAGGCCCCTGCGGCCGATCTACACGGTCACGGCTCTTCCCTGTCCTGGCCCCGCAGTGGTGGAATGAACTCCCCACTGATGTCAGGACAGCAGAGTCGCTGCCCATCTTTCGCCGCAGGCTGAAAACCCACCTCTTCAGGAAACACTACCCTGACTCTTCCCCTTAGCCATGCCTATTTGTCGTCAATTATGTGTCTGAGCTCTTGTTTATTGGCTCTTGTTCATTTGATACACTTATTTGTCTTAGCTCTTGCTTATTTGGTTCACTTATTTGTCTTAGCTCTTGTTTATTTGATTCTCTTATTTGTCTCATTTGTTTAAGATAAAGTAGGTTGCTAACTTATTGCACTCTTACCTTAACACTAGTTATGCTCTTAGTTGCTTGTTTAGGAAGGAAATGCACTTACGATTTCTGGTGACTAGTAGTTTTCTTGCCTACCTATGTTGAATGCACTTATTGTAAGTTGCTTTGGATAAAAGCGTCTGCTAAATGACTGTAATGTAATGTAACGTAATCTTGTAGTCTGAGCATAAGAGGGACACAGGACGCCAGTTTTTAATGTCTTGAAGGTCCCCCTTCTTTGGCAGTAGGGTTATCACTGCCCTCCTGCAACTTAAGGGTAAAATCATAGCAGTGAAGCTTTCATTTAAAACCATTAAAAGGTCCTCGCCAAAGTCAGTCCAAAACCTTTTGTAAAATTCCACTGGAAGCCCATCAATACCAGGGGCCTTTCCCCCATCCATGCTCTGTAGAGCAGCATGGAGCTCCTCCAGCACCAGTGGCTTCTCCAGTTCTCCATTGGACTCTCCTGAGACCTTGGGCAGACCTTGGGAAAAGGAATTAGAAAGCTCTTCATCGTCGTTGTATTCACTGCTGTAAAGTTCAGAATAAAACTGCACTGCTCGTCTCCTGATGTCCCTGGGTTCGGTAAGCTCCTGTCCAGTGGTAGAGCGCAGGGCATGGATGAGCCTGCTCTGACCGTTCCTCTTCTCGAGGCCAAAGAAGAATTTTGAAGGTGCATCCATCTGGTTGGCGCTCTGAAAGCGTGAGCGGACCAATGCCCCTTGAGCCTTCGTGCCTAGTAGGTCTGCTATGGCATTTTGTTTGGATTTGAGGACTTCAATATGTCCTCGATTTCCTGTGGACTCTACTAATCTTTGCAGTTCCACTATTTCCGTCCCTAGATCACTTATAGATCTGGTAATATCCCGTGTGACATTGAGAGTGTACTGCTGACAAAGCTGCCTAATTTCCACCTTGCCACAGTCCCACCACTGCCTTAAAGATGTAAAATCCTGCCTTTTAGCTCTAAAACCTTTCCAAAAAAAACTAAAAGCATCTTTAAAATTAGCATCAATCAGTAAAGCAGTGTTAAAATGCCAATAAGCGCTCTTGGGTTTAATATTTCCTATTAAAACATGGCAAGTCACCAGGGAGTGATCAGTAAAACCGACAGGCATCATTTTACACATTTTAAAAATGTTAAAATGATGTTTAAAACAATAAAACCTATCTAGCCTAGCCAAGGAGATTAAGTTATCTCTGGTATGGGCCCATGTGTACTGCCTTGTGTTGCCGTGAAGTCTTCTCCATATGTCTACTAAGTCATGTTTCTCAACTAGCTGACACAGTGATGAGGTTCCAGATGATTCCTATCTAGAACTTCATTCTCAGTGCAATTAAAATCCCCTCCCAAAAATAAAAACTCCTCAGGATTACAATTGTCCAGAGTGCTACTCATTTTGTTCATAAACTGTACTCTGTCGGATCCTGTAGTAGGTGCATATACATTCATAAAAACAATGTTAAAAGACTCAAACTTTGCCCTGACCACCATGAGCCTGCCCTCCACCACTTCTTCCACCTCATAAGAAGATGGTAAGAAGCTCCTAGAGAAGAGGATGCCCACCCCGCCACTAGTTGGGCTCCTGTGGCTCAGTATCACCTCCCCATCCCATTCTCTTCTCCAGTCAGTCTCATTAGAGCTGTCGCTGTGTGTCTCCTGGACAAACACTATTATCAGTGTTGTGGAGTTTTAAAAGCTCAAACAATACTGCTCTCTTTCTAATGTCACTTGCCCCGTTCAGATTTAAAGTTCCTACTTTAAAATCACTCATGGGAAAGGAGAAGAGGAGGATAAAACACAACAGTAAAACTGGCTTTAAAATCAGACATATAGTCTTAGGCTGTTTCTGTACCATCATCATTGTTTAGTTCTTGTCTGAGCTTCTGAACTACTTTCTTCAGTCGGTATGTCTCCTGGTCAGTAAACGTTCCTTTGCTCATGTGGAGCCTGGCAGAATCAACAAAGACTCTTTTCTGTGAAAAGTAGTCCTCCACTTTCACACCTTTCACGTTCTTTGTTTTTTGTAGGAACTGTTTAATTTTTTCTGCACTGTAACCTTGTGTAGTTTCATCTTCAGACATTTCAGCCTCACTGTCAGCAGCAGAGTCGTCCTCCATACTGGAGTCAGTCTCCTCTGCTTTCTGTCTGGCTGCCTGCTTTCTGGTTTTAGCTACAGTCAGTTTCTTTGCCTGAGACCCAGTATTGCTCTTTGTTTTTCTTTTTAAGCGTGGCGCTCTCACAACCACCTCGTCCTCTGCCATGTCCACCTCCTCATTGGCCCCTCCTGACAACGCTGCATCATCTGCAGCTGTTACGGTTGTTGAGTTTTCTGTTTCATCCTGTTCTTTATTTTCACTGTGTTTTCCTTCAGCTGGCTTGTCCTGCCTCTCACTGCTCCCACTGTCCTTTCCTTCTACTTCACATCTGTCTAAACCTAAATCAGTTTCATTCTGACCCGCCTCTCCTGTCTCCTCATTGGCTGTCTGGTTTTTCCCCTGACCCTGTCCCCCTGTCCCAGCACCAGCGCCAGAAGCCTTATCGGGGCAGGCCCTTATAATATGTCCATCCTTTCCACAACCGAAGCACTTCATTGTATCTGAAGTCAAAATCGTAAACTTTTATTTTAAACACCAGGTTTAACTCCTCGTTCCTGTTATTGAGGATCATGTAAACCTGTCTCCTATGCGAAACAACATGTTTCAGCAGCGGCGACTTGCACCCAGACGGAACTTTTTTAATTGGCGAAACAATTTTCCCATGCCTCGCCAACTCTCGCTCCAACACTTCATCTCCAATGAACGGGGGGACATTAGACAGGATTATTCTTTTCGCCGGTGTGGCGAGAGGCAACACCGATACGAACGAGTCGTTAATAGAGACGCCGTTCTCGATCACGGTATTTACTTTCTCCACCGCGTCCAAAAAAATGACAACGGCCCCGTTCATCCTCGCAGCAGACTTCAGACTGCTGTGGCCGACAGCCAGGCTACACTCCTCCACTGAACACGGGAAAGCAGGCGAGGAAACATTTGAAGGAAATCTTAAGAATGTAATTCCTCATTCGTTCCATTTGAGTCAAAACTTTTAAAATGAAAGATCAAAAAGGCCTCATTGTTTTCTAGGGAACTTTAAATCCTCTTGGGTCAAAGCAGACCTTTCACACATGATACTGAGCTTGAAACTTGAACGTGAAACTCGTTCTGTTTCACCTACATACACTTTCACATCTCATGTGATCGCTCTTTGTTTTACAGGTAATGAAACGCTTCACGTCCACAGTCAACAGGAAGTTTCTGTATTGATGATGGAAGGTGGAAGACTACTCTTCACCCCGCTTAAAGGGGAATTTGACCAGAATGAACTTTTTGGTTGTTGTTCAATAATTCATCAACCAATTTAGGGAATGTAAATCAATTATGTCATAGATTAAATGTTCTTTAATTAAGTGAAGTCATGACTGACACATTATAAAACAACACAACAATATATTGGTTTATTTAAAAGGCAATAATAATTACATATTGAATTCAAACAATTCTATTTAAAACAATTTAAAGTTTAATTCCTGGAAACAACTGAGGACAACAAGATAGATGTTTAGTACTGAGATTAATAAAATACCAAATAAAACAAAGGTCCAAAAGAAAGATGTTTTAAATCATCAACAACAGACTCTCAGATTAACAATTATAACTTCTCTCTGGTTTAATATGTCATTCATTTCATTTTCCAAATCAAATGTTCATGTTCTTGTACATGTGTGATGTTAAAACCCTGTTCAGTCACCCTGCACATAGAATACACTCTATTTACAGTGAGATGAGGATCAACCTTTATGTAAATACAAACATTAATATTGTCACTTTGAGATGTAGGGGTGTGTGTGTGTGTGTGTGTGTGTTATCCTGTACAGAGTGAACTATCATTTCAGCAGCTGTCTTTGTTCAGCAGTGTGAGTGTTTCTCTACACAGGAGGCAACTCTCCCTCTATCTGACAGAGACACTGAGGAACCAGAACCAGAACCAGACCCAAACCCAGGGTAGAGGGGTTCAGTGAATGTGGAGGTGAAGGTGTGGAGGTGGATCAGAGAGTCAGAGGAGACTCTGTAGAAGGACAGAGTGCCAGCAGGCCAGTCCAGATACAGTCCTACTCTGTTAGAGGAGGAGGGGATACGTATGACTGTTGATCTGTTATTGTGACTGACATAGTATCTATCATCATACCAGTTCAGACTCCAGGACTTGTCATTCCCTCCAATCCTACAGTCATCACCCTTTCCTATCCTCCTGATTCCTCTGTATGTCACTCCTATACTAACCTCTCCTTTCCAATCCACCTCCCAGTAACATCTCCCAGTCAGACCATTTCTACACAGCACCTGGTCCCAGATGTCAAATCTCTCTGGGTGATCAGGATATGGCTGCTTCTCTTCCACCCGTGTCACCTTCCTGTTGTCCTCAGACAGAGAGAGGTTTCTGTTTGCTGTGTTTGGGTCCAGTGTGAGTTCACAGGCATCTGATGGGAGAACAAGACACGATACAGCATCAGTTTCTGATCTGAGATCTGTTCTGTTCATTATTATTGATTTATTGACAGTTTGAACACTTTCATGATGACACATATTAGCCACCATCTTCATTCTCAGTAGGATCTTAATGAATGGAAGTCATATTCTGCTGTGTTGATGGGCTTTCCATCTCAATAGTTGAATGTTCAGGAATTAAACTAAACACACACTTACACTTCCTCACACCTGATTTCAACCACCTCACTCCACCATGGTCGACTCTGGGGGGAGAAACAAAGTCAGACCAGCATATTCTCTTTGATAATGAAACATGGACATTTAATAACCTTCCCTATGAATGATGTTCCATACAACATCACTGATATCCACCATGAAACAACATGACCCAGCTTCACAGTCTGACTGAGAACATCATGGCTGCCAACTCCACCCCTCTAGAAGACATTGCCTCTGCCTGGCAGCAAGCCTCTCCATACCTGAGAGTCTCCAGTCTCCAGTGTGGATCCTCCAGTCCAGCAGAGAGCAGCTTCACTCCTGAGTCTCCTGGGTGATTGTATCTCAGGTCCAGCTCTCTCAGATGGGAGGGGTTGGAGCTCAGAGCTGAGGCCAGAGAAGCACAGCCTTCCTCTGAGACCAGACAGCCTGACAGCCTGGAAACACACAAGACAAGATACATGTTAGATGTTGTTAGTCTACTACTCTGAGATCAGCTGCTAGCAGAAACTTGAACTGTCTCCAATACAAACAGCTGACCAATGAGCTGCTTTGTGTTTTCATCTGGTTCAGTTTGAAAGTTCTTGCATCAATTAGTGACAGAATCTTAGAAGTCCTTTCTGGTATTTTAGGTCTCGACAACAGAGGCAGTAAGGAGAGGAAATAAAGAAATATCCTCATGGAAAGTAATTCACTGGGTGTACAAAAAGTCTCTCTCTCTCTCTCCCTGGCTCTCTCTCTCTCTCCCTGGCCACATGGACTGCCAGCATTACTCATGCCACACCTGTCATTCATTCACTAATCAATGGACTGTCACTTACTGATTCGCTATCCCATGTGGAGACACGCAGCCAATCATCTCATTACAACAATCATGCAACATCACTTAAAAACCTCCCCAATTTGCACACTTCCCTACGAAGCTTCGATGAGCTTCTTACTGAATTGACCTACAACCCTGCCAGTGCTCTACTTTGTAGATCGTGTTATCCCTGTTAAATCCTGTGTGCGTCTTGTGAATCATGTAAGTGCCTCATCTCTTTTATTTAACATTGTTGATAGATTTCTTTGTTCTTAAGCTTTAATCCTCTATGCATCTTGTTTATATCCTTTTTCATGTTGCCGCTGTAGCACAATGTGTGAAAACTACCGGTAGTGTAAACTGGCACTCAGGATGCCCTTTCCTCATAGTGGATGTTCTTAGCATGATGGCCAGGTATTTATTGTCAACTGTTTGACTTTCCTTTATTTCCTGTTTGCATTAATATTGATACCTATTCCTGCTTTATTGTATTTACAGTTTTCCTCCATTTGTTTTAGAAACCACAGCCACACACGGAGATCCATACAACATACCTCTACCCAAATGACTCCAGTAAACCAATAAGAATTCATGTGACTTGGCCCTTTTTTTTTTTATGTGCTGACCAACATACCACTGCGATTCAAACCCTCCTACGACTCCAGAAATAGTCTGCTTCCCTAGCCTCCTAAAATCCTTTTCACTGGGGCTAGAGAGTAGAGCTACATGTTGGTATCACAACTAGTCTGAACATCCTCCACAGGTTAGGTGTTTATTCACTGACATGAACCTTCATGTACAGCAGGATTTAAATGGTCATGTGTTGACCAGGTTGAGGAACACTGACCTGAGAGTGTCCAGTCTACAGTGTGGACTCCCCAGTCCAGCAGAGAGCAGCTTCACTCCTGAATCCTGCAGGTCGTTGTTACTCAGGTCCAGGTCTCTCAGACTGGAGGACTTGGAGCTGAGAACTGAGGCCAGAGCTTCACAGCTTCTCTCTGACAGCTGACAGCCACTCAGCCTGAAGAAGAATTAGTGATGGGGGGGAAAAAAACAAAAAAACTTTGAATATGTTTCAAACAATCCCATCTAATATATTTAATATATCCAGTCATCTATGCTGAACCTACACAGATCTATTGGAGGCTTTGACCACTGGCAGCAGCCTCAGAAGAGCCCTCCTCTGAAGCAGAGTATTTCTTCAGGTCAAACACCTCCAGGTCTTCTGATGACAGTAAGAGGAAGACCAGAGCTGACCACTGAGCAGGGGAGAGTTTGGCTGTGGAGAGACTTCCTGGTGTCAGGTACTGTTGGATCTCCTCCACTAGAGAATGGTCATTCAGCTCATTCAGACAGTGGAACAGATTGATGCTTCTCTCTGTAGAGGGATTCTCCCTGATCTTCTCCTTGATGTACTGGACTGTCTTCTGATTGGTCTGTGATCTACTTCCTGTCTGTTCCACCAGGCCTCGTAGGAGAGTCTGATTGGTCTCCTGTGAAAGACCCAGGAGGAAGCGGAGGAACAAGTCCAGGTGTCCATTTGGACTCTGTAAGGCCTTGTCCACAGCTCTCTGGTGGAGGTGGTTTACTGCAGATTCCTTTGGCGGTGGGGAGGTTAACTGTTCTTCTGACAGCAGATTGACACCAGTGTTGATGAATGACAGAAAGACATAAACAGCAGCCAGAAACTCCTGAATGCTCAGATGGACAAAGCAGAACACCTGGTCCTGGTACAGCCCACGCTCCTCTTTAAAGATCTGTGTGAACACTCCTGAGTACACTGAGGCTGTTCTGATATCGATGCCACACTCGGTCAGGTCTGCTTCATAGAAGATCAGGTTGCCTTTCTCCAGCTGCTCAAAAGCCAGTTTTCCCAGAGACAGAATCATCTTCCTGGTCTCTGTAGTCCAGAGTGGATCTGTCTCAGCTCTCCCGTGATACTTGACATTCCCCTGTTTGGACTGAACCACCAGGAAGTGGATGTACATCTCAGTCAGGCTCTTGGGCATCTCTCCTCTCTGATTGGTTGTCAACACATCCTCCATAACTGTAGCAGTGATCCAGCAGAAGACCGGGATGTGGCACATGATGTGGAGGCTTCGTGATGTCTTGATGTGGAAGATGATTCTTCTGGCCAGCTCCTCATCTCTGAATCTCTTCCTGAAGTACTCCTCCTTCTGTGGGTCAGTGAACCCTCTCACCTCTGTCACCATGTCAACACACTCAGGAGGGATCTGATTGGCTGCTGCAGGTCGTGTGGTTATCCAGAGGCGAGCAGAGGGAAGCAGTTTCCCCTTGATGAGGTTTGTCAGCAGCACGTCCACTGAGGTTGACTCTGTAACATCAGTCCAGATCTGGTTGTTCTGGAAGTCTAGAGGAAGTCGACACTCATCCAGACCGTCAAAGATCAACACAACCTGGAACTTGTCAAAGCTGCAGATTCCTGCTTCTTTGGTCTCAATGAAGAAGTGATGAAGAAGTTCCACCAAGCTGAACTTTTTCTCTTTCAGTAAATTCAGCTCTCTGAAAGTGAATGGAAACGTGAAGTGTACATTGTGGTTGGCTTTGTCTTCAGCCCAGTCCAGAGTGAACTTCTGTGTTAAGACTGTTTTACCGATGCCAGCCACTCCCTTCGTCATCACTGTCCTGATTGGTTCCTCTCTTCCAGGTAAGGGTTTAAAGATGTCTTCACATGTGATTGTTGTTTCTGGTCTGGCTGGTTTCCTGGATGCTGTTTCAATCTGTCTGACCTCATGTTCATCATTGACCTCTCCACTCCCTCCCTCTGTGATGTAGAGCTCTGTGTAGATCTGATTCAGAAGTGTTGGGTTTCCTGCTTTAGCGATCCCCTCAAACAAACACTGAAACTTCTCCTTCAGATTAGATTTCAGTTGACGTTGGTACCCTGCAGGAGTTTCTGAATGAACAAACAACAAATAACATCAATGAGTGGATGTTGAGGTAAATATGAGAACATTTCCAGGTGAACAAGTTCATTTCCCAACTCCATTGTAACTATTCAGCTCATCAGTGGTGACAATCAGGTCCTGACTGTGTTCAGTCCAATGTGGAAGGCAACACAACTGGTTTGTTTGTAATGTGTATGACTGTGTTCAGTATTTTACACCCACATGAACAAATCAATAGTTTCACCCAATGATCTCTGGGGATTTTGATCATTCATCTTCCAATATGTAATTGAATAGATCTCATTTGAGAAACTCTCGTCTTACTGCTCTGCAGAGAGTCCGCCAGCTCCTCCTGCTTCATTCTCCTCAGGAAGTGCAGTGTGATCTTCAGAAGTGCCTCTCTGCTGCTCCTCCTCTGCTCTTCCTCCTCACCGTCCACCTTCTCCTCATCCAGCCTCTTCCTCTCTAAGCATTCTGGGTAATCTGGACTCAGAACCGTCTGGAGCCTCTTCAGCTCGTTCTTCACAAAAGTGACAATGTTCTCCTCCAGCAGCTGGAACAGAATAATATAGAAATGAACCTTTTCATACTAAACTGGAGGAACACAACATCAAATCCATCATAGACTGAAAGTCCACTGGTCTAAAGAGTGTAGCATGGAGACGATTATGACCAGAATGGTTGTTTTTCATTACATTTGTAGCTGAAGTAAAAGGTGTTGTTGTACATTTACACACCATGAATATGGAGGCCAGGTCTGTTTGATGCTCCTGGGCAGACTGACCACTGGGAACCTCTGACCTCTCCTGGTGGAGTCTGGAGAAAACATGATGTATTAGACAGAGACACACACACAGAGACACACACACACACACACACACACACGGTTATAGGTGACCATGTGGTGTTTTGATGGATCCTGAACACCACTGTAAAAGATGCTCTGATTATTGGATGTGATGTTTTGAGAGACAAAACTAAATCAACAGAGTTTGAAGGACTGGGGGTCCGTTCCAGAAAGTGGGTTTAGTGAAAACTCTGAGTTTGTTAACCCTGAGATGAGGGAAACTCTGGGTTTTCCGTTCCAGAAAGAGAGGTAACTCAAACTCTGATTCAGTTACCATGGTAACTGACTGTGAACCTAACCTGCTGGCTGGCAGGTTTTCTTTAACAAACCCTGACTTTCTCCCTGTCTCCTCCCTCTGCTGAACCTGAAGCAGCTGTCGGACATGGCGTGTCCTTTCCTCGGTAACCCGATGGATATTCAAGCGGAAGTAATTGGCATAGCCTCACGTCGGGAGAGGATTTTGAGACCCCGATCAGATGTTCTATGTCCAGGATGGAAGAGCTGTCCGAGATATAATATGCCGTTTACACTTCACGGATTAAGCTACCACCACCCCGAGCAGTCAAATAAAGACACCTTTCATTTGGTCTTCTTTATTTCCTACAAATACAAAAGCAACAGTTAGTATTTTTATATTGTTCCAACAACACATTTCACCTGTGACCATGCACCCACCTCTAACTTATGTTCCAGTAATTACATTTCTAGATCTGCCTTTCTAATTTGCCGCCCCAAGTACACCATTTGAAGTATGTTTTTATATTTCATTTTCAGCTGCTGCCAAGTGGGATTGCACCTAAATGAAAATATTTTTTTTCCAATACCATTCCACCACTTTCTCACATGTAGGTAATATTATAAGAAAGTGTGGTTAAATGTTAAATGAATACACTACTGCATTCAAACGTACGCATTGACTCGGGCAGCGATTCTCTCCCACGCCAGTTCCCTCTCCTTTGCCGCTGCAGCTGTGTTGCTCTTCTTTTTGAAAATGTGTTCATACTCCCCAAAAGCACGTAGTAGCACTTCCAACTCCAGGGGGGTGACGTACGACGACCTTTTCTGCTTGCCTGGTTGCCATGGTGAATCGTAGTATCGGACCTCCATTGATGATGGCTTTTTATTGTCGTCAGGCACGCGCTTAGCTCAGGGTGAACATACCGAGAGTTGATTGAACTAACTCAGATCAGCCGTTCTGGAACCGAAAACCCAGAGTTTCCTATCTATGAGTTACTCAACTCAGAGCTCAGGGTTAGACTCAGAGTTTGTTGAACCTGCTTCTTGGAACGGACCCCAGACCAATTCTAGATCTCATGACTTCTTACTTCTGCTCAGTAGAGTCAGATAATAACAAACTCATCTGAGTTCAATTCTTGCCTTTGCTCAGTAGACTGGTGTCCATCTTTGAATTTAAGAGGATGACTCATAGACCAGTCACTCTTCATGGACACACAGCTGGGTACAGGGGAGTCTGGTCTCTCCTGGTGGATCCTGATACAAACACAGGATTGATAACACATGGTAGAAAAAAAAGCTAGAAAACCATGAAAAAGCATCTACGGTCAGTAAAACCCTTCCTGAAAAAATAAATATAATGTGACATGTTTTAATGCTAGCTCATGTTTTGTCAGATAACTGCTGTTCTTTAAAATGAATAACTGGTTAAATTCTTGCCTTGGCTCAGTAGAGTGGTGTCCATCTTTGAAGGTAAGAGGAGACTCCATAGACCTGTCACTCTTCATGGACACACAGCTGGGTACAGGGGAGTCTGGTCTCTCCTGGTGGGCGGGGCTTCAACACAACACAGACAGACCTTTTACTCTGGATAGTGATGGTGTCATGATATCACTGCTGAGCTCTGAGATGGAGAACAGTCATGGACAGTCAGAGATCCTCATCTTACCTCTTAGCTTTGGTCTGGCTGTCATGTTCCCCAGACAGAGAGGTTTTAGAGGTAGGGACCCCCTCCTCTCTCTCCTCAGACAGATTCATAGTAGAGGGTCCAGCTGGACAGAAACACACCCAACATGCTGTTAGCTGGACTCATTCATCACAACAAGGTTTCATTACAGGAGAGATTACTTTGAGGGGTTTCATCATCCAGGTCAGTAAAATGACAAATATACATTGTTTTGTGTATTTGTACACAGTCTACCAAATACTAGGACCACCTGCTCTTTATATCAAACAGACTGACCAGGTATAGTAGTGACATGAACTGGTCAAAAGCAGGTTGTGTGATTCTCAGTATTGTGGAGGTGCTAGTTGTACACTTTATTATATACTCACCAGCGACTTTGTTAGGTACTCCTGCTCGTTAAGGCAAACAGCCTGCTCCTCCAAACAGCCAATCGTGTGGCTGCAACTCAATATATGAAGCTTGCAGACATGGTGGAGAGGTTTAGTTTTTGGTTCGACCAAACAGAATTATATATTAACAGTATGTCTTGAAAGACTTAGTATCCTATACAATCATACAGTTATAGCATACAGTACCGGGTAGCCCTGTTCATCACACATTGATCATTTGTTCCTGTTAGGATCTTTACCTGGTGAAGTCACATCCAGATCAAGTCACAGAGACTTTCTACCTTCATCTGCAGAGGAGACATTGACAGACGCTGCTTATTCTCCTTCATCATATGTGTCCACTAGATGGGGCAATTTAACCACATCATCTACACTGAACTAAAGCACAGCCCCAGCACAGAAAGATGGGATGTATGGAGGTGGAGAAAGTTCATCACATGTACGTTTCACTACTCAAATACAATGTGAGCTTTCAAATGTATTTTATTGCTATTTTAGATCACATTGGGGTCAAAATATGGAGAAAAGCCTGATAGTTATTGACAAATCCCATTCTTCTGGAACAGTGGTTCCCAACCTGTGGTGCAGGACTCTCTTGGGAGGACTCGAAAGATGTCAGGAGGTCTGAGGATGATTGGGGGTTTACAGAAATGAAGGATAGTAGGAAGGAATCTGGCTCCCCTCTGGACTCAGATCAGCCTTAGAGGCACTATAGAGCAGTAATCAGCCTGTAAAGCCGGTGGCACACTACATGACGATCAGAAACCTAAGATCACTTGCAATAAATGACCTTATTTTCTGTTGTTTCTTGTCTCGCCAACATAGCAGTGCACACTAAACGATGTGGCACACCTTGACCTGAATAAACAGCCTTCATAATCTCAGTATCAAAGTCCAAACAATATCCAGTATCAAATATTAAACCAATATCCAGTATCAAATATCAAACCAATATCCAGTATCTCTCCAGTCCAAAGTCTGTGACTGGAGAAACAGGATCAGGATGTAGTTTTCTGATGCGTCTATCAAACGGTGTAATTGATCATCTACAGAACTAGAGCAGCCTTCCTGTCCTGATTAAAACATGTTTAAAAACCGTTACAACAGATGAACATGTTCATGACTCAAACACTGATGTGTTCACAAACTGTTACAGAAAAGTGTTGTGATGTTTTGAACCTGAACAGTTTCCTCACATCCCTTCACCCCCCCGACCACAAATGGAGGCTGATTCTGTCTTATTGTCTCGTTACAGTCAATCAATCAAAATCAATCAACAGCAAGCATCAATGGGTCGAAGAACAATACATTATCAACTGTAATGTAAAGTGTTGGCTACAATACCTTTTCATGTTGTAAATAACCTGCTGCCACGCTGAGAAGTGAAAGTAGACTGGAGAGAGAGAGAGAGAGAGAGAGAGAGAGAGAGAGAGAGAGAGAGAGAGAGGTTAATCATTAGTCTACAGACTCTAACTTGATGTTATTTCTGTCTCATATTTTCTGCATGATGACATTATTTGGACGTACATAGAAAATGAAATCTAAGAATAAAGACCTTGTCGTACCGAGCCGTTATCAAAGACAAGAGATCTGAGAAACCAGTGATGAAGTTATTAGACTATTATTATGTTATGGAGGTCAATATACCGATACACAAAGGATAGGTTGTTTCTGACTAAGAGTAAACATCAGAGACTCAAATGAAGAGAATGAACCAAATCACGCAGCGTTCCACTTACTGAAGTTATTCCCATGAATGTCAGTCACTCCACCAGGTCTCTTGTTTCTTGACCAGGTCTCTCTTGAACAGGAGCTTTATATAAATCTCAGTGGGACTACCTGGTTAAATAAAGGTTATATCCATAATCAATAAATCAGTGAAATGTGACAGACGTTGCTTATTCTCCTTAGTCAGTCCAGTGTCTGCAGGCTGCTGTCACATCCTCATAACTTCAGTATCAAGGTCTAAACCAGTCTAAACCAGTCAGCAGAGAAACCACAGATCAGGTGGTGGAGTTTTATTATTTTATTATTTTAGTTTTATTATGCTTCTATCAAAAGGTAAAAATTAACCAGAGAGAGAGAGAGGAAAAATAAAAACCATCTCAGGACAAGAAACCTTCGTCTCTAACTCATAATAAAAAACAACTCATATTATTATGACTAGTAGTGGTATTAGTAGTAGTTTTAAAACAAGCCGACTGTCTCATAGTAGTAGATGTTCTCTCTAGTAGAATAACTGAAGCTAATGGCAATAAATTCTGTTTCCACTGACTTTTATGGTCTAAATGACAAGCAGTGTGTCTGAATGAAGCTATGAGAGGTGGTGGGGAGAGTCAGGAGCCCTGAGGAGAACAGTTGGGAACCACTGATCTAGGATGGAGATGATGTGTCTGAAAGGACCGACTGAAGAACGAGAACTAGTACTACTAGTACTACTACTACAACTACAAATAATAATATTAACACTAATAAATCAAATATTAATACACTTTATTTTATAGCACTCTGAAAATACATTGATTAAATACATTTAAAAATGCTTTGCAGGAAATTAATGATTGTTTTGTGTATTTGTACAAATACTAGGACCACCTGCTCCTTATATCAAACAGACTGACCAGGTACATTTAGACAGGATTTTTAAACCTTGGGCACAAAAGTGACATGAACCGGTCAAAAGCGGGTTGTGTGATTCTCAGTATTGTGGAGGTGCTAGTTGTACACTTTATTATATACTCACCAGCAACTTTGTTAGGTACTCCTGCTCGTTAAGGCAAACAGCCTCCTCCTCCAAACAGCCAATCGTGTGGCTGCAACTCAATATATAAAGCTTGCAGACATGGTGGAGAGGTTTAGTTTTTGGTTCGACCAAACAGAATTATATATTAACAGTATGTCTTGAAAGACTTAGTATCCTATACAATCATACAGTTATATCATACAGTACTGGGTAGCCCGTTCATCACACATTGATCATTTGTTCCCGTTAGGATCTTTACCTGGTGAAGTCACATCCAGATCAAGTCACAGAGACTTTCTACCTTCATCTGCAGAGGAAACATTGACAGACGCTGCTTATTCTCCTTCATCATATGTGTCCACTAGATGGGGCAATTTAACCACATCATCTACACTGAACTAAAGCGCAGCCCCAGCACAGAAAGATGGGATGTATGGAGGTGGGGAAAGTTCATCACATGTACGTTTCACTAATCAAAGACAATGTGAGCTTTCAAATGTATTTTATTGCTATTTTAGATCACATTGGGGTCAAAATATGGAGAAAAGCCTGATAGTTATTGACAAATCCCATTCTTCTGCAACAGTGGTTCCCAACCTGTGGTGCAGGACTCTCTTGGGAGGACTCGAAAGATGTCAGGAGGTCTGAGGATGATTGGGGGTTTACAGAAATGAAGGATAGTAGGAAGGAATCTGGCTCCCCTCTGGACTCAGATCAGCCTTAGAGGCACTATAGAGCAGTAATCAGCCTGTAAAGCTGGTGGCACACTACATGACGATCAGAAACCTAAGATCACTTGCATTAAATCACCTTATTTTCTGTAGTTTCTTGTCTCTCCAACATAGCAGTGCACACTAAACGATGTGGCACACCTTGACCTGAATAAACAGCCTTCATAATCTCAGTATCAAAGTCCAAACCAATAACCAATATCAAATATTAAACCAATGTCTAGTATCAAACATTAAACCAATATCAGTATCAAATATTAAACCAATATGTTGTATCAAATATTAAACCAATATCCAGTATCTCTTCAGTCCAAAGTCTGTGACGGAGAAACAGGATGTAGTTTTCTGATGCGTCTATCAAACGGTCATTATTCTGATGTGTGGGTGAACCAGAGTACATCAAGGTACTCAATACAAAATACTAAATGTGCCTATAGTATATTAAAAACTGAATTAAAACTCGGTGATATGATGGATGAATGGATGAAAACATCTGAGTAGGAGGACCTTGTTAAAAGTTATTATTTTAGATTCACAATGTACAAAAACCCCAATACACATACCAGTATAACATTTAACAAGACTTGGTAGTACACCAGCACAATATAGTGCAACATGTTTCACAGTCAGCTAGTACTTACATTAACCGACCACTAGGAGGAGCCACAGCTCTGGTAATTCTGTACAGTACAAAATAATCAACATCCATAGAATATATTTACACTGTAACACAGCCAAACGATGCCCGCTAATCCAATTAGTGTGTGTGTGTGTGTGTGTGTGTGTGTGTCAGTTGACTTCTGAAATAGTGAAATAAGAAATGGTGACACCAATAGATAAATCATTCCCTTTATGTGCTTCAGTTGATTTCTATCACCGACTCAAATTAGAGCATTTCCATAATGCTTTATATTCATTTTGGGGGGTAAAATATCATCATCTGAACTCAACATCTGAACTCAACATCTGTCAAATTTAAGATCCACTCCAGAAAATGTATTTATTTCTAATTTTAGCCTAATTTAAAACCTTGTTTAATTTTGTACTAGCAATAATTTTAAATAGTAGGCGTCACTTTATTGGAACGAAACTCTTCATATATGAATCAAATGCCCCTTATTCCCGGTGTGTGTGTGTGTGTGTGTGTGTGTGTGTGTGTGTGTGTGTGTGTGTGTGTGTGTGTGTGTGTGTGTGTGTGTGTGTGTGTGTGTTTGTGGACTCATAATACACTCCACTTCAAGTAAATGAAATAAGAGATTCCCCTTCCTCCCATCTGGCGCCTCTGTCTGTTCATTTATGTATTCTTTCCAGTGTAAAGATAAATGAGTTGATCATTCATTTTTCCTCTCCTCTCTTTACATGTTGTTATCCGATCCGCTTGTCTAAACTTGTTTTTTAATCACATTGACATTTTATCGCAAATAAACCAAAATGAAATAAAGCAAGGCCTTCCTTATCTGTTCTGTGCTGAATGAAATGACATACCCCGTGTACTGCACACCTTCAAAACAAATCTCCCAAAATATAAAATAAAATGACCCATAACCAATAATCTGTCTAGGTGATTTCTGTGATGATTGAAATAATAAAAAAACAACCTTAAGAGAGATGCTGCATGTTTCCCTTTCCATTTAAAATAACCCATGAAATAATATATATTTGTATGTATACATGTCCCACATCCCTTATCTGTACACACTATATTCATTGATATGTGCAATTTGATCCACGTGATTACTGAGATGATTTGGTTGGAGTTATTGATGATTGGATTGTAGTTAGGTTTGTTCAACACTAAGTTGGCTACTTGTTCTTGTAATGAAATCAATGAAAAAAGAAACCTTCTCCATTGCACAAGGCAGATCCAGAGATCTGCTTTCTGCTGCAACCCGCTCCCCTTGTCAGAAATATCATGAAATGTCATCAAATTGTCTCGCTTTGTCCTTTGCGTTTGAGGCAACATCAGCCAGTTAAATGCAACTGAAACAGAAACTGAAGAGTTTTGCTCCAAAGCAATATGAGTCAAAAAACATCAGCTGAAGTTCAACAGCCTTCAAATATAGAAGATCCAGTCAGGTTCAGGTCACCTACCATCCTTCAAGAACAACCATCATTGTTTTGAATCCGTGGTATAGATCATTTTGAAAAATAGTAACGTTTAATTCACTCTCTCATTTTGGAACAAAACTCTTCAGCTGGACCCGAAAAATAACCAACGAACACGAAGAGAAAACCACGAAGGGAATTCACACAGAAGGTAGAGCTACTGTAGGGAGGTTGGGCTGCGTCTCAATCCAACAGACAGTACCTTTCCCCTTTCCTACCTTACCTCAAACCTGCTCAGATCGTTACGGGATGATTACCGTTGTTCTTCCATGTTCCATCATGACTAGGTAACCCAACGACTCCAAGACACACCCCTCCTTTCTCTTTCTATCACTCCGTCCTTCTCTCCATCTTTGTGTGATGTTAGGAAGCTGGTATAAAACCTTGATCATAGCTACGAGGCCTGGGCTGAACCCAAAACTTTCCAGAATCTTCCAGAGGTAGAGGTGTTCAACCCGGTCAAAAGCCTTTTCCTGATCTAACGAAATGAGACCAGTGTCTATACCCAAAGAACTAGAGATGTCCAAAATATCATGGATTAGAGACACATTGTTTAATATGAACCTATCAGGCACACACTATGTCTGGTCCTGATGGATGACCTGGTCCATGACCTCTTTCAGTCTATTGGCCAGAGCTTTGGACAGGATCTTGTAGTCTGAGCATAAGAGGGACACAGGACGCCAGTTTTTAATGTCTTGAAGGTCCCCCTTCTTTGGCAGTAGGGTTATCACTGCCCTCCTGCAACTTAAGGGTAAAATCATAGCAGTGAAGCTTTCATTTAAAACCATTAAAAGGTCCTAGCCAAAGTCAGTCCAAAACCTTTTGTAAAATTCCACTGGAAGCCCATCAATACCAGGGGCCTTTCCCCCATCCATGCTCTGTAGAGCAGCATGGAGCTCCTCCAGCACCAGTGGCTTCTCCAGTTCTCCATTGGACTCTCCTGAGACCTTGGGCAGACCTTGGGAAAAGGAATTAGAAAGCTCTTCATCGTCGTTGTATTCACTGCTGTAAAGTTCAGAATAAAACTGCACTGCTCGTCTCCTGATGTCCCTGGGTTCGGTAAGCTCCTGTCCAGTGGTAGAGCGCAGGGCATGGATGAGCCTGCTCTGACCGTTCCTCTTCTCGAGGCCAAAGAAGAATTTTGAAGGTGCATCCATCTGGTTGGCGCTCTGAAAGCGTGAGCGGACCAATGCCCCTTGAGCCTTCGTGCCTAGTAGGTCTGCTATGGCATTTTGTTTGGATTTGAGGACTTCAATATGTCATCGATTTCCTGTGGACTCTACTAATCTTTGCAGTTCCACTATTTCCGTCCCTAGATCACTTATAGATCTGGTAATATCCCGTGTGACATTGAGAGTGTACTGCTGACAAAGCTGCCTAATTTCCACCTTGCCACAGTCCCACCACTGCCTTAAAGATGTAAAATCCTGCCTTTTAGCTCTAAAACCTTTCCAAAAAAACTAAAAGCATCTTTAAAATTAGCATCAATCAGTAAAGCAGTGTTAAAATGCCAATAAGCGCTCTTGGGTTTAATATTTCCTATTAAAACATGGCAAGTCACCAGGGAGTGATCAGTAAAACCGACAGGCATCATTTTACACATTTTAAAAATGTTAAAATGATGTTTAAAACAATAAAACCTATCTAGCCTAGCCAAGGAGATTAAGTTATCTCTGGTATGGGCCCATGTGTACTGCCTTGTGTTGCCGTGAAGTCTTCTCCATATGTCTACTAAGTCATGTTTCTCAACTAGCTGACACAGTGATGAGGTTCCAGATGATTCCTATCTAGAACTTCATTCTCAGTGCAATTAAAATCCCCTCCCAAAAATAAAAACTCATCAGGATTACAATTGTCCAGAGTGCTACTCATTTTGTTCATAAACTGTACTCTGTCGGATCCTGTAGTAGGTGCATATACATTCATAAAAACAATGTTAAAAGACTCAAACTTTGCCCTGACCACCATGAGCCTGCCCTCCACCACTTCTTCCACCTCATAAGAAGATGGTAAGAAGCTCCTAGAGAAGAGGATGCCCACCCCGCCACTAGTTGGGCTCCTGTGGCTCAGTATCACCTCCCCATCCCATTCTCTTCTCCAGTCAGTCTCATTAGAGCTGTCGCTGTGTGTCTCCTGGACAAACACTATTATCAGTGTTGTGGAGTTTTAAAAGCTCAAACAATACTGCTCTCTTTCTAATGTCACTTGCCCCGTTCAGATTTAAAGTTCCTACTTTAAAATCACTCATGGGAAAGGAGAAGAGGAGGATAAAACACAACAGTAAAACTGGCTTTAAAATCAGACTGTTTCTTTTACCACATCATTGTTTTTGTTCTTTTCTGAGTTTTAACTACTTTCTTCATCGGGATTTCTCCGGGCATAAACGTTTCCTTTTTCTCATGTGACCTGGGAGAATCAACAAAGACTCTTTTTTTTGAAAAAATATCCTCCACTTTCAACCTTTTACGTTCTTTGTTTTTTTGTAGGAACTTTTAATTTTTTTTGCATGTCCTTTGTAGTTTTTATCTTTAGACTTTCACCTCACGGGCCACAAGTCTCCTCCATACTGGGGGTCATCTCCTCTGCTTTTTGTCTGGGGTGCCTCTTTCTGTTTTGCTACATCATTTCTTTGCCGGAAGTATTGCCTTTGTTTTTCTTTTAAGCGTGGCGCTCCACAACCACCCGTCCCTCCCGCCACCCCCATTGGCCCCTTTCCCGACAACGCTGCATCACTGCAGCTGTTACGGGTTGTTAGTTTTCTGTTTTATCCTGTTCTTTATTTTTACTGT
>JAXDDX010000783.1:0-22881 GCA_034670405.1 Hoplostethus atlanticus
CCTAAACTAACAGTAAACACAAATTTCAACATGACAAACCTTGGCTCTATAAAGTACAACAACGTTACATGGCTGCGTTAATTGCGTGACATATTATTGCAAATTGAAGGATAAATCCAACATACCAAACTCTCCCGTAGATGTCGACAGCAGACGGCAAAGTCGAAATGAGCCACATGTCCCGCCCTACAGCTTCTGCTCCTTCCGATTGGTCTATAATTTTTTAACGAAATGGGAAATTGGGAAGATTGAGACAATTTGGCTGATTCCATGGCAGGCGCAACGTTGACTTGGATTCGATTGGGCAGCCGCAACGCTGAATTGGATTCGATTGGCCCAGGAAACAGAGCAGAATGCTCCGCTCTAGCGCAAGAATGACACGTAAATTCGTGAAGCCTTCCTTATTTATGCTTTTTGCCTTTCATATCCATCTTCCTGTCTTGGAAAATGACAGATAGGAATCATTTTATTATTTTCCACTATTCCAATAGTGCCTGCTGAGTACGGAGAAATGTGAATCAAACAGAATGGCTCTTCTAGAACTCCTTCTCCCTCTCCATCAGTGTGAGCAGTAGTGTGGTTGGTGGGAATAGCCATGTCTTTCTACTGAGACATTTGTGGTTTGGCTTTTTCCTTTTGAAAATCAGACGAATCACTACCATCAAACACCGGGATACAACAGCAACCAGTAGAGGAGCAAAAGCTTGGATACTTCCAGTGTTTCTTTGTTTTTGACAGTTATTTTTATTATATAGAAAAAGTATACAACCGTAATAAATCAAGTATTTTCAATTTTACGTAATTCCCCCACCCATTACTGCCTATAACAGTAAAAATGTATTTAAAATAAATAAATAGATAAAATACGAAAAGGAAAAAACACATACATATTACAAATTAGAAGGGGAAGGAAGAAAGGAGAAAAATAACTAAACAATAAATTAAAATATAAATTACAAAAAAACAAGCTAGGATTGGTCTATAAATACGTTTTTGGTACTGTGATGTGCAGAGGACCCAAGGAGAGGTCAGTCAGTTTTGTCAATCGGGGCACGGTCCATATTTAGAGTGAATAAAAAAACACAAAAGAAACAATCAAACTTGCAAAACGTATTAAATAAAGTAGAATAAGCGTGTAGGATACAACACTCTCAACTTACAATTAGGCATTTTACAAAATTTCTATACACACCATAACACCTGAGGTTGGTGAACACGCCCTCACGGCATATAAACAGGATACTGTTTGTTTTGCCCACTCATTCGTTTAAAGTAACTACATCCACTGACCAAATCTCATAAATGTCACTATTCTGTCAGTGATACTGGCAGCATTATTTACAATAACCTTCCAGGAAGCAAACCAGAACCATCTCCCCTTTGGAAAAGTTTATTTTTGAACTACTAATAGAGCAGATGCAGAGGTGCCAAAACCAGAGGTGGAACCATGTCATGCATTTCCATAGGCAATGTTGTCTTTGTTAGCACAGCAGACAGAAATGATGACGTGCCACTGATCCACAACTGTAGTCCACTGTCTGAATGGTGCACCCTAACCCCACCCCCTCACTGTCTGCTTGTTTTTAAAACTAAACTTGCATGGATATTGTACAGCTATGCATCTCAGCTATGCCAGGTGTTATGATCAGGAAATGAAAAGCTCTGGTTACTGCAGTTGAAAAACTACATTCCTGCAGAGTCAATATCATATACTCCATCAGTAATACAGGGTGTTGCAGGTTAAATACCATCATACATGCAGAGATACGTTTCAGTAGCTTGAGTCACCACATGAAGCAAGTTTTTGATTGCAGGCTGGCTTTTGTCTCTGTAGTATCTCCAGAAGATACTGATCTGTACTGTAGACAAGCTGTATTACTAACTGGATGGAGTATGGGGTGGGCTGTTGATCCAAGGTGCACAAACTTCTGCTTGGTGTGCTTTCATTTCTCTACACTGCAAAGAGAATGTGTCAGCATCCAGCTTGTATCAGAACTGAATTCTAGACCACATTTACAATGCATTTAGATGTCGGTTTTGAAGAAAACACTGCTTTCAATTTGGGAATAGAATTATATTTAATTTAAATACATTTAAACATCTGGCAGTTCTAAAGACATCACTGGGTGTAGCTCAGTTAGACAGTCCTTACCTGTTGCTGTTCAGACACATGGCTCTGATTCTGCTAGACTCACTGTTTCCTTGAAAGTGGAATGTTAAGTAACATCATTAAATAACTTCCATGAACCAATCTTTATCACCCAGGTATGATACATATGTTATTTAACTGTATTAAATAGAAGACAGTGATAAACATACCTGTTGTGGAACCATTGCTTTTCTTTCTCCTATAGAACGGTACCAATGACAAATGTTATCTTAGTCAATAGCAATGTGATGATTTGGCAGCAAGTACTATCACCTATCAAAACCATGATGCCAGTCTTACTTGTGATTTGGTTTCGTCTCCTCTTTCTCTGCCAATAAAATACAAGTGCCACTCCAATCAAAGCAAGAAGCAATACCACGGTGACGATGGGAATGACGATTCTGACGATTCTGGTTAACTTTTGTTCTCCACATTCTGAATCAGTTGAAGGAGTTCCTGCTCTTATCTGCTGGAGGTTCATAGATTCACATCTGGGCGGAGAGGAAACAAATGTTTACTTGTACTAACATACATAGATGCCATGAATTTACTGCTGTTCTAAGAAACCAAGTGCTTATAGATGCTCAGGACCCTTTACTAACTTTTGATGTGGTTGGCAAGATGTAAATGTCCCATCTGAATAGGTTTCACCAGTGCAGACAACACACTCAGTATCTGTGGATGCTGTTCCTGTACAAATATACATGATATATATTAAAGCCAGTTCATAAATATTCCACAGGGTCTGTCATCATTTTCAAAGTGATTTAGTTTCATAAGACTTCAGTCTAATTTCCTTTCAGTTGATCTAAAAATCTGTCAAGGTTTGGTTGTTCAGATTTTAGAAGCAGACACTAGCCAAGTCAATCAATGTGATCAAAAAACATTTCTCTGTAAAATCCTCTGCACAATCTTTCAGAAAGTTTCCTATTTGTGTTCTAAAACCACCTAGACTGCAAAACGTCAGTCTGCCAGTTTGTTCCTGCGTCCCTGCTTAGTGTTACAAGGAGCTAACAAGGAGAAAACAGGGTTAGGTGAGGGGTCAAAGGTTAAGACCCCCATTCATTAACCTCAAACTTCTTTTCTGCTAGCAATGCACTCACCCCCAGAAATGTACAGATCAGGCCAGCATGGAAAACCATAACATACCATAATACCATTTCATCCATACCACAATTATGGAAGAGTCTGGGAGTCAGGACTGGTGGGAGAGGGTGGGTATGCTCGAGTTTACAGAGGAAGAATGGAAGGTAAACTTTTGCATGTCAAGGGCCTCATTTGTCAAGTTGTGCAGTATTATGGAGCCTAAAATGAAGCCATGCCATCTCACTGTGTGCACTCCTACTGCACACATGAGAGTTGCACATGTCGTTTATAAGTTGGAGAGCCACCGGGGGTATGTGACCAAACATGAGATGTAATAATGTAATGCCAATTTATACACAAGTGGGGTGTGAATATTTATTTTCCTTCTTGCCAAACTGAGGTTATTGCCGCATGTGCACTTTCAACCTTGGAGAGCAGGTTGGAATATTTTGCCATTGAACAAAGCTGGCCTGGTTGTATAGTGACAAGACACTTCTGCTTTCTCGTGTCACACCACAGTAACTAACTTCATAACAGAACTTCACTCTCAAATGGACACCGGCAGAAAAACTGGATCAGTCAGGCGTCACTTGGCAGGAAGGTCATATTATAAATCAACATTTATTAACCTTACTCTTTTTCAACAAACGCTTCACTTCACATGACACACTGAGCAGCTCAACTAAACCAGTTGTGGGTCAGGTGTCTTGCTGAAGGGCACTTTGGTAGCGATCCAAACTGACATATCATGTTTGATATCTCAGACACACACACACACACACACACACACACACACACAAGACAGCTAAAATAAAGTAAAGTAAAAGTAATACTAAAGTAATACTGAAGGAAGACATAGACCCTAGCAGGTAAAAAATACCATAAAGTATGATAAGGTCATGATAAACACTTTTATTAGGATTGGACCAAGCAGCAGTAAAGCATGGACCCCATATAAGTGAATGAATTATTTGTTTTATGAATTGTGACTCAGCTTCAAATACAGCCTTTATACTGCAGAGGGCAATCTGACAGTTATGCAGCCTGAACGTGAAAGTGAAAGCTGAGGACAACACATGCAGACGAACTAGACTCGGTGACTGCAGTATAATTGAAGGATTCTGTACTTCATCTGTACAGGTATTTATTAGGCTCTGTGTGTTTAATCATGTACTTCAATGTCGAATTTAGTGTGTTGCTACCATGTTTGCCTGCATGTTTCTTCAGATAACTGTCACAACCCTTGTTTTACATGGCATATTTCTTATGTCTGCTTATTTGCTCACACAAGGCCTCGCTAGCTTCTGTGCTTCTCTGATGCTCATTTCCTGTGTGCTTACTATAGCAATGTGCTTATTTAGATCATCACATGCCTAACTTCTCTATCTCTATAGTATGTAGGGACTAATACAGGCAGGGTTAAATGTTTCCTGGGTTTTTGTGGGTTTAGTGTCATGCTCCACACATTGAGCTACACAGGCCCAAATATTACTCTCACATTGAAGTTAATTTTTAACGACTGACTTCCTGCCCACAACAGCCTTCCCAGTAGTCACATGATACTACCTTGGCTCCTAGACTTTGATCAGATTTATTGGACTTAAATTTGAAGTAGCTACTGGGAGTGAACGTCTGCTCACAGTGTCTTTTTCAGTTGATACCCAGCCTAAAAGTAAGGATCCTTTCATATGGTGTTGGTGCTATGCTACAGCGGATATGCAGACCTGGTTTATTGTGGTTATCGCTTGTAACATTGGTTGTGTTTGGTTAGGGTTTGTGCTCAACAATGTGAGTGTCTGGGGAAAGAGGGGAGATGGTCACTGCCTTGAGGCCCTATCCTCTGGAGCAAGCCTATCTAGAATACAAGACGACGAGGACTCTGCTGCTACAGTAAAACTTCTACCTGGAAGAGAGACGAAGAGAATTGTACTTCTGACGCAAGCTGCTCACTCAGTCTGTGACGCAGGAAGAAGATGCAACCTGTAAAATGAGGCGAAAGACGAAAAAAAAGGCTGCTGAAACCAACATGTCTGAGGGACAGACAGGTTCCTCAGACACGTTGGTTGATAAGTAAGTAGAACTTCTGTTCCTACAGTCACTCTGTCTGGAAGGGGATTTCCTGAGACAATTGACATTTACATTACACAGCAAAAAATTCCCAAACTGTTTTTGTGAGTTTGATGCTCTCAAGAAAAAAGAATATGTCATTTATATAACCTGAAATGGTTGAAATGAAATTGTATGGACAGTGATGTTCTTACATTTGTAATAAAAAGTGACTTTCAGAATGCTGGTGCTAAAAAATCATTTAAAAAAACCCAGGAAGGCTTCAAATCCAATAATGCCATTTGATGACCACACACAATTTTCCTTAATTTTGAAAACTCACAAATAAAAACAAAAACAAGAATATGAGCCTGTGGAAATTGTGTACTTCTGCAGAATAACAAATTTAAAAGTCCATTTAAAATTCACCTTATACATTTTATTTTTGAGGAAATGTTAGAGTAGATTTGTAGAGCCCAATGTACAAATACAAGCCCATTCTGAGGGTTCATGGCACAGATCACACAGGAGGCAGCGTTGGCGGTGTATTTTTCATATTCCCAGGATTAATTGGCCAGACATAGATGACAAGCCGTCACATCAAGATATTTTCAACGCAGCTACAGTGGGGAGACAAGGACGTGACAAACAAGAGATCTCCAAATGATCTAATGTCATTTAACGTTCCTCAATATGAGACCATGAGAATAGAGAGAGATCTCAAAGGAAACTCAATTTGAAATGTATCTCAAAGTTTGCAGAATTTATTCTCTGTTATCTCCTCCTTGCTCTGTGTTGAAGCCTGCTCCAGCAGCAGAGGCCAGTCTCACCTGTACCTAGCGACGTGTCCATGAAAACTGACTGGTCCATGGATGAGCCACACGACTTCGGGAAAGGAGAAGCTGAGCCAAGGTAGGACCTTAAACATGACGAACAGACATGGTTGATAAGTAAGTAACTTCTGTTACTACATTCACTCTGTCTGGAAGGGGATGTCCTATGGCAATTGACATTTACATTACATAGCAAAAAAACTGTTTTTGTGAGTTTGATGCTCTCAAGGCAAAAGAATATATCATTTGTATAACCTGAAATGGTTGAAATGAAATATTATGGACAGTGATGTTTCTACATGTCTAATAAACAGTGACTTTGCTGGTGCTAAAAAAATAATTAAACAAATTAAATAAAAATAAATAAATATAAATAAAACACAAGATTTTTTTTTCAAATTTTCTTTTAAAGAACTTTTAAAAATAATGCCATTTGATTACCAGACACAATTGCATTTTCCTTAATTTTGAAGACTCACAAATTAAAACAAAAAAAGAATATAAACCTGTCGAAATTGTGTACTGTTACATCCCCAAAATTAGTCCAGGGGATGAAGGGAGTAACACAAAATTAACCCGGGGACAAAGAAGCAAGGAGAACGGAAGTATATGAACAAACCGAGAATTTATTAACAACTTAAATAAAGATTTACAAAAGACCTCAAAACACCAACTGAAAGCTACTTTCCAAAAAAAGGAGGAAAGCGATAAATGAAACAACAAGTTAACAATTAAATTAAACTAGGGCTAAACACAACACTAATAAACACACTCCCCCTAAAAGGGAGCCAAAGTTACCACCCCGGTACACCACAACTCGAGTTTAGGTGAATATCACAACCAACACACACGCTCACTCACGCCATCACTACAGCGGTAAGAAGGGGGAAGGGCGGTAATCTGGGGAGAGACACAGGTGAGAACAGGAAGAAACACACACCACCACACTACGGCCGTAACACTACTTTTGCAGAATAACAAATTTAAAAGTCCATTTAAAATTCACCTTATACATTTTGTTTTTGAGGAAATGTTAGAGTAGATTTGTACAGCCCAATGTACAAATACAAGCCCATCCTGAGGGTCCATGGCACAGATCACACAGGAGGCAGCGTTGGCGGTGTATTTTTCATATTCCCAGGATTAATTGGCCAGACATAGATGACAAGCCGTCACATCAAGATATTTTCAACGCAGCTACAGTGGGGAGACAAGGACGTGACAAACAAGAGATCTCCAAATGATCTAATGTCATTTAACGTTCCTCAATATGAGACCATGAGAATAGAGAGAGATCTCAAAGGAAACTCAATTTGAAATGTATCTCAAAGTTTGCAGAATTTATTCTCTGTTATCTCCTCCTTGCTCTGTGTTGAAGGCTGCACCACCAGCAGAGGCCAGTCTCACCTGTACCTAGCGGTGTGTCCATGAAAACTGACTGCTCCATGGATCACCCACAAGACTTCAGGAAAGGAGAAGCTGAGCCAAGGTAGGACCTTAAACATGAGGAACAGACATGTTGGTTGATAAGTAAGTAACTTCTGTTACTACATTCACTCAGTGTCTGGAAGGGGATGTCCTATGGCAATTGACATTTACATTACATAGCAAAAAAAACTTTTGTGAGTTTGATGCTCTCAAGGCAAAAGAATATATCATTTGTATAACCTGAAATGGTTGAAATGAAATATTATGGACAGTGATGTTTCTACATGTCTAATAAACAGTGACTTTGCTGGTGCTAAAAAAATAATTAAATAAATTAAATAAAAATAAATAAATATAAAACACAAGATTTTTTTTTTCTAATTTTCTTTTAAAGAACTTTTAAAAATAATGCCATTTGATTACCAGACACAATTGCATTTTCCTTAATTTTGAAGACTCACAAATTAAAACAAAAAAGAATATAAACCTGTCGATAATTGTGTACTGTTACGTAGTACTGTTACTCCTTGCAAAGAAGCAAGGAGAACGGAAGTATATGAACAAACCGAGAATTTATTAACAACTTAAATAAAGATTTACAAAAGACCTCAAAACACCAACTGAAAGCTACTTTCCAAAAAAAGGAGGAAAGCGATAAATGAAACAAGTTAACAATTCAAGATTAGAGAGAGATCTCCCCATGAAAACTCAATTTGATCCTCAAATGTATCTCAAAGTCTGAAGAATGTATTCTGTGTTATCTCATCCTTGCTCTGTGTTGAAGCCTGCTCCAGCAGCACAGACCAGTCTCACCTGTACAGAAGGATGTGTCCATGAAAACTGACTGGAAAGAAGCTGAGCCAAGGTTGGACATGCTGAAAATGGGTCTGTGTGTTACAGAGAAATACAAAGAGAGACAGAGAAAGGGTTACTAACACTGGACGGGTGTGTGTGTGTGTGTGTGTGTGTGTGTGTGTGTGTGTGTGTGTGTGGCAGCCACCAACAAGGATCTGAGCTCCCCGGAGGCCAGTCTGTAAAGGGAAACAAGACTAGTAAAGGTACGTTTCATTTAGTCTAGAGATAGTAAAACAATTGCAACCAATTTTTTTAATTCATGCATGCAGCATTAAAATCATTATAATTTAAATTGACAGTAATCAGTAATACATTTTGCATTTTCAAAGACTTGCCAAGCTTCATGGATCATATTTTTTAATTATTTAGATGTAATTTAAAAATGTAAAGAGAAAAGCATTGCACCAATTACACTTTCTCACATAACTTCTCTCCCCATCACCATCCATCAGGAAAATTCTGCTGCTCCTGCAGCTCTAGCCATACATTCAGACAGGACGCAAAAACAAAATAAGACAACACAAATGCAATGCAAGTCAAAGTCAATGGAAGACGGCAAGAAAATGAGATTATGGACACAAGTGTTGAAATTTCATGTTGACATTTTTCAGCTTAAGTGAGAAATTAGCCTGACGCAGTAAAGCGATAGCCAATCAACTTCAAGCAGGACTCTATCCAGGCACAAACCCAGGAACCCAAGCAATGGTACTACCACTGGGATATACTGTTCATTACAGGAGCTAGTGGGCTTCTGAAGTCATTATACTGAGATAAAAACAGAAAATAATAGAGGGAAATTAGAAATTGTATCTCCCAAGAGCCTCTCTGGGCTTCTGTACATTTAACTTGAGGTGTAAATCATATGACACTGTATTCCATAACAGCCATCGTATTGTTCCAAAATGGAAAACATTCACTGCATACTGTTTTCTATACAGTCCCTGTATCATCTGTACTGTATGTTCTCTATTCCTTTAGATAAGGACACAAAGAGAAAACTCACAGCAGTTCTGAAGAAGAGAATCAAGGATCAGTATGAAGAGGAAATGAGTAAAAAAGAGATTGACACAGAACTCTACATCATACAGAAAGACCAACAACAACCAAAACAAACTAAATATGATGAAATATTTGGGGGAGAGAAAATCCGAACAGTGCTAACGAAGGGAGTGGCTGGTATTGGTAAGACATTTCTAACAAGGATGTTCATGGTGGACTGGGCAAAAGGAAAATCCAACAAAAAAACAGACTTGTTATTTTCACTCCATTTTGGGGATCTGAATTCAAGAAGAGACCAAGTTCAAAGCTTGGAAGATCTACTTCATAATTTCCTCGAGGAAGACAAACAACCAGGGATTTCTGACTTCGCTGAGTATGAAGTAACATTTGTTCTTGATGGTTTGGAGGAGTGTCAACTTCCTCTTGACTTTGAGAACAATAAAGACTTGACTGATATCACAGAGCCAGCCTTGACGGATGTGTTACTGACAAACCTCATCAAGGGGAATCTGCTTCCTTCTGCTCGTCTCTGGATTATCTCCCAACCTTCAGCAGTGGATAAGATTCCTCTAAACTACTTTGATAACGTAACAGAATGTCAAGGTATGAATCTAGCTGCACATTGACAGTGACTTTAATATCATTCTCTCAAAATAGACACTACTAGAAATACTTCATCATGACAGTGGTCAGTGGATATTTTACATTGGTATCTTCACTTTTTAACATATGGTGTGTATGTTAAAAAGTGAAGATACCAACGTAAAATATCCAGGAACTCAGGAACAGTGATTACCTGATTATTATATCAACATCATTTTATGTCAGCCAAAACCAAATAAAAACTATTGTAGTTTACCATGTTCAAAGCACCAGCTGTTTGATACTGGAGGCATACTGGTTTTGAACACTGCAGTGGCTCTGAAATGTTTTAATTTACCTTTCCTATAGCCTTCATAATAACAGACTCAACTTTGTTTTATCTATTCAGAGTCTGTGAAGCGCCGGCAGCAACTAACATCAAACCTGAAGAAAAGGTTTAGAGAAATCACTCAAGTTGAAGACAAAACTCATCCTAACCAGGAAAACACAGAACACATCATGAAAGAGGACTGGAGTGATGATGAGGCCAAAGATGAACAGGCAGTGAGACGGACTAAAGCAAAATCACGACCAGCGATTTCAACAACACAGATGTTTGATATCTCCAACCATGGAAAAGATCAAACAACCAGAACTGTGCTAACTATTGGAGAGCCTGGCATTGGAAAATCCTTCCATGCACAGAAATTCACACAAGACTGGGCTAATGACAGTAAGACTTCAATTAGAAAATGTGCAAAATCCTGGTTCTTTGACAAAGACAAAGCTGATACAGGACTGATATTTCCACTCACTTTCTCCAAGCTAAATTCCATAAAAGACAAACAAATCAGTTTGGTGGGACTTCTTAATAATTTCTTCAAAGAAACCAAAGAATCTGTAATCTCCAACTATTCAAAGTTCAAGGTTATATTTGTCTTTGACGGTTTGGATAAGTGTGAACTTCCTCTTGACTTTGACAACAATGACAACTTGACTGACGTCAGACAAGAAGCCTCAGTGGATGTGCTACTGACGAACCTCATCAAGGGGAATCTGCTTCCTTCTGCCCGTCTCTGGATAACCTCCCAACCTTCAGCAGCCAAACGACTCCCTCCTGAATTCGTTCACAGGGTGACAGTAATACGAGGTAAGCTTGTAAATGCAGATGAAGGCTGTGACAGCTTCAGTGAAATTTAAAAGTGCATTCACACCAAGCATGTTTGAAGCAGTTTATTAAAACTCTGTAGCGTGTCTTCCTTTAGTTTGGTTCATTTAGCCAGGTGAGAACAATACGATTTGAACACCAGTGACACCAAATAACCGACGAATACACCTGAAAATACGTCTTAGTCCTCTTCCAATTGAACTGTGGTGCTGTTTGTTAGGAGTGACAACGTAATCTGAACCAACTACAGGAAATTACCTCAAAACACAAGGTTTTATGAGTATCAGGAGATGGATGTTGACATCTGACAGACAGCAGTTCCTCATGCTTGGAAAGCCCAGAATAACAAAATGAAATGAACGTAAATCAGCTTCAACTGGTCATATTCAGCTATTTCTTCATGTGTTCTTAATTGGTATGAACACCAGAAACAGTAAATTGCAGCAAAGAGCAGACAAATCCATCATGCTGAGATAAAGTTACTGGGACTGAAACTAGATTTGTCTCGACTCCCGCTGAAAAAACCTCTAACCTGGTGGGATGACAGGCCACCAAAACCTTGTCCAATAAAAAAGATTCTTGTGAGTCCATGTGGTTTGTCTTTACAAGCCCTGGATCACTTGTAAATAGGTAGTGTGAACCTAAACTAAACAAATACGAAAATTCAACAAAGTAAACATTTCCACTATGATTCAGACCAAATAGAACAAACTGTAGGTGCGACCGCAGCCTAAATCATCATTTCATCATAACTGGTTACTATTTTGCATCTGTGAAATCTGTTTATTTTATTATTATTGTTATTATTCTTTTCTTTTGAACTTTTCTCACCTGTTCTTAAGTCAATATATTGAGATAAAAACAGGAGGAAAAATTATAGTGGGAACTTCTAAATTTAATCCCGTGAGAAAATCCTGGGAAAAAAAGAAATTCTCTTGCCTTCCTGGGAGTCTGTACATTTAACTATAAGTTTAATACTGTATATAATATGACATATCATGTGTATTCCACAATAGCCATCACGTTTTTCAAAAATGGAAAACATTCACTGCATACTGTTTTCTATAAAGTCCCTGTATCATCTGTACTGTATGTTCTCTATTCCTTTAGATAAGGACACGAAAAGAAATCTCACAGCAGTTCTGAAGCAGAGAATCAAGGATCAGTATGAAGATGGAGTGAGTAAAAAAGGGATTGACACAGAACTCTACATCATACAGGAAGACCAACAACCAAAACAAACTAAATATGATGAAATATTTGGGGGAGAGAAAATCCGAACAGTGCTAACGAAGGGAGTGGCTGGTATTGGTAAAACATTTCTAACAAGGATGTTCATGGTGGACTGGGCAAAAGGAAAATCCCAAAAAAAAACAGACTTGTTATTTTCACTCCATTTTGGGGATCTGAATTCAAGAAGAGATCAAGTTCAAAGCTTGGAAGATCTACTTCATCATTTCCTCAAGGGAGCCAAAAAACCAGGGATATCCGACTTCGCTGAGTATGAAGTAACATTTGTTCTTGATGGTTTGGATAAGTGTGAACTTCCTCTTGACTTTGACAACAATGACACCTTGAAGGATGTCAGACAAGAAGCCTCAGTGGATGTACTACTGACGAACCTCATCAAGGGGAATCTGCTTCCTTCTGCCCGTCTCTGGATAACCTCCCAACCTCCAGCAGCCGAACGACTTCCTTCTAAATTTGTTCACAGGGTGACAGAAATACAAGGTAAGCTTGCAGGTGCAGACGAAGGCTGTTACAGATTCCTGAAGTGAAATTGAGGGTGCATTCATTATAGCCTTTCAATAATGGTCTCAACTATGTTTTGTTTTTTCAGAGTCTGTAAAACGTCGGCAGCAACTAACATCAAACCTGAAGAAAAGGTTTAGAGAAATCACTCAAGTTGAAGACAAAACTCATCCTAACCAGGAAAACACAGAACACATCATGAAAGAGGACTGGAGTGATGATGAGGCCAAAGATGAACAGGCAGTGAGACGGACTAAAGCAAAATCACGACCAGCGATTTCAACAACACAGATGTTTGATATCTCCAACCATGGAAAAGATCAAACAACCAGAACTGTGCTAACTATTGGAGAGCCTGGCATTGGAAAATCCTTCCATGCACAGAAATTCACACAAGACTGGGCTAATGACAGTAAGACTTCAATTAGAAAATGTGCAAAATCCTGGTTCTTTGACAAAGACAAAGCTGATACAGGACTGATATTTCCACTCACTTTCTCCAAGCTAAATTCCATAAAAGACAAACAAATCAGTTTGGTGGGACTTCTTAATAATTTCTTCAAAGAAACCAAAGAATCTGTAATCTCCAACTATTCAAAGTTCAAGGTTATATTTGTCTTTGACGGTTTGGATAAGTGTGAACTTCCTCTTGACTTTGACAACAATGACAACTTGACTGACGTCAGACAAGAAGCCTCAGTGGATGTGCTACTGACGAACCTCATCAAGGGGAATCTGCTTCCTTCTGCCCGTCTCTGGATAACCTCCCAACCTTCAGCAGCCAAACGACTCCCTCCTGAATTCGTTCACAGGGTGACAGTAATACGAGGTAAGCTTGTAAATGCAGATGAAGGCTGTGACAGCTTCAGTGAAATTTAAAAGTGCATTCACACCAAGCATGTTTGAAGCAGTTTATTAAAACTCTGTAGCGTGTCTTCCTTTAGTTTGGTTCATTTAGCCAGGTGAGAACAATACGATTTGAACACCAGTGACACCAAATAACCGACGAATACACCTGAAAATACGTCTTAGTCCTCTTCCAATTGAACTGTGGTGCTGTTTGTTAGGAGTGACAACGTAATCTGAACCAACTACAGGAAATTACCTCAAAACACAAGGTTTTATGAGTATCAGGAGATGGATGTTGACATCTGACAGACAGCAGTTCCTCATGCTTGGAAAGCCCAGAATAACAAAATGAAATGAACGTAAATCAGCTTCAACTGGTCATATTCAGCTATTTCTTCATGTGTTCTTAATTGGTATGAACACCAGAAACAGTAAATTGCAGCAAAGAGCAGACAAATCCATCATGCTGAGATAAAGTTACTGGGACTGAAACTAGATTTGTCTCGACTCCCGCTGAAAAAACCTCTAACCTGGTGGGATGACAGGCCACCAAAACCTTGTCCAATAAAAAAGATTCTTGTGAGTCCATGTGGTTTGTCTTTACAAGCCCTGGATCACTTGTAAATAGGTAGTGTGAACCTAAACTAAACAAATACGAAAATTCAACAAAGTAAACATTTCCACTATGATTCAGACCAAATAGAACAAACTGTAGGTGCGACCGCAGCCTAAATCATCATTTCATCATAACTGGTTACTATTTTGCATCTGTGAAATCTGTTTATTTTATTATTATTGTTATTATTCTTTTCTTTTGAACTTTTCTCACCTGTTCTTAAGTCAATATATTGAGATAAAAACAGGAGGAAAAATTATAGTGGGAACTTCTAAATTTAATCCCGTGAGAAAATCCTGGGAAAAAAAGAAATTCTCTTGCCTTCCTGGGAGTCTGTACATTTAACTATAAGTTTAATACTGTATATAATATGACATATCATGTGTATTCCACAATAGCCATCACGTTTTTCAAAAATGGAAAACATTCACTGCATACTGTTTTCTATAAAGTCCCTGTATCATCTGTACTGTATGTTCTCTATTCCTTTAGATAAGGACACGAAAAGAAATCTCACAGCAGTTCTGAAGCAGAGAATCAAGGATCAGTATGAAGATGGAGTGAGTAAAAAAGGGATTGACACAGAACTCTACATCATACAGGAAGACCAACAACCAAAACAAACTAAATATGATGAAATATTTGGGGGAGAGAAAATCCTAACAGTGCTAACGAAGGGAGTGGCTGGTATTGGTAAAACATTTCTAACAAGGATGTTCATGGTGGACTGGGCAAAAGGAAAATCCCAAAAAAAAACAGACTTGTTATTTTCACTCCATTT
This sequence comes from Hoplostethus atlanticus, assembly GCA_034670405.1. NCBI lineage: Eukaryota > Metazoa > Chordata > Actinopteri > Trachichthyiformes > Trachichthyidae > Hoplostethus > Hoplostethus atlanticus. The sequence goes on from JAXDDX010000783.1 coordinate 15,145, forward strand.
TGGGGATCTGAATTCAAGAAGAGATCAAGTTCAAAGCTTGGAAGATCTACTTCATCATTTCCTCAAGGGAGCCAAAAAACCAGGGATATCCGACTTCGCTGAGTATGAAGTAACATTTGTTCTTGATGGTTTGGATAAGTGTGAACTTCCTCTTGACTTTGACAACAATGACACCTTGAAGGATGTCAGACAAGAAGCCTCAGTGGATGTACTACTGACGAACCTCATCAAGGGGAATCTGCTTCCTTCTGCCCGTCTCTGGATAACCTCCCAACCTCCAGCAGCCGAACGACTTCCTTCTAAATTTGTTCACAGGGTGACAGAAATACAAGGTAAGCTTGCAGGTGCAGACGAAGGCTGTTACAGATTCCTGAAGTGAAATTGAGGGTGCATTCATTATAGCCTTTCAATAATGGTCTCAACTATGTTTTGTTTTTTCAGAGTCTGTAAAACGTCGGCAGCAACTAAAATTAAACCTCAAGAAAAGGTTTAGCAAAGAAGACAAAACTGAAGACAAAACTCATCCTAACCAGACATACACAGAACACATCATTAAAGAGGACTGGAGTGATGATAAGACCAAAGATCAACAGGCAGTGGGACAGACTGAGGCAAAATCACAAACAGTGATTTCAGCAACGCAGATCTCTGATATCTTCAAAGATGGGAAAAGAACTGTGCTAACTATTGGAGAGGCTGGCATTGGAAAATCCTTCCATGCACAGAAATTCACCAGAGACTGGGCTAAGGACAGCAATACTTCATTTATAAGCTGGGCAACATCCTGGTTCCCTGGCAAAGACAAAGCTGATACAGAAATCATATTTCCACTCACTTTCTCTGAGCTAAATTCAAAAAAAGAGGACAAACTCAGTTTGGTGGGACTTCTAAATCAGTTCTTCAAAGAAACCAAAGAATCTGTAATCTCCAACTATGCAGAGCTCAAAGTTATATTTGTCTTTGACGGTTTGGATAAGTGTGAACTTCCTCTTGACTTTGACAAGAATGACACCTTGAAGGATGTCAGACAAGAAGCCTCAGTGGATGTGCTACTGACGAACCTCATCAAGGGGAATCTGCTTCCTTCTGCCCGTCTCTGGATAACCTCCCAACCTTCAGCAGCCAAACAACTCCCTCCTGAATTCGTTCACAGGGTGACAGAAATACAATGTAAGCTTATAAATGCAGATTAAGGCTGTGACAGCTTCATAAAGTGAAATTTAAAAGTGCATTCACACCAAGCATGTTTGAAGCAGATTATTTGATCTCTGTAGCGTGTCCTCCTTTAGTTCGGTTCATTTAGCCAGGTGAGAACAATACGATTTGAGCTCCAGTGACACCAAATAACCGACGGATACACCTGAAAATGCGTCTCAGTCCTCTTCCAAGTGAACTGTGGTGCAGTTTGTTAGGAATGACAACGTAATCTGAACCAACTACAGGAAATTACCTCAAAACGCAAGGTTTTATGGGTATCAGGAGATGGATGTTGACATCTGATAGCCAGCAGTTCCTCATGCTTAGAAAGCCCAGCATAACAAAATGAAACTAGAAATGCATTTCCCGCTGCGTGGGATTGCTGAATGGGCAAACCTTGAAGTATATATTGCTCGGCTATACTGCGTGGTTGCCAAGGTGTTGTTAGGGTGTCCTAGGTGGTCGCTAGGGTGTTGCTAGGGTGTTGCTCGGGTGTCCTAGGTGGTTGCTAGGGTGTTTCTAGCTAAAACAAACTATGTGTGCCTGCACCCTAAATCATCATTTCATCATAATTGTTTACTATTTTGTATTATTATTATTATTATTATTATAAGAACTTATTTAACCTGTTCTTCAGTCATTATATCAAGATTAAAATCAGGAGGAAAAAATAGTAGGAACATAGAAATTGTATCCTGCAAGAGAATGCCAGAAAGAAAAAAAATATCTCGCCTCCCGTCTGTACATTTAACTAGAAGTTTAATACTGTATATAATATGACATATCATGTCTATTCCATAACAGCCATCACATTTTTCAACAATGGAAAACATTCACTGCATACTGTTTTCTATACAGTCCCTGTATCATCTGTACTGTATGTTCTCTATTCCTTTAGATAAGGACACAAAGAGCAAACTCACAGCAGTTCTGAAGCAGAGAATCCTGGATCAGTATGAAGAGGAAATGAGTCAAAAAGAGATTGACACAGAACTCTACATCATACAGGAAGACCAACAACAAACAACACCAACTAAATATGATGAAATATTTGGGGGAGAGAAAATCCGAACAGTGCTAACGAAGGGAGTGGCTGGTATTGGTAAGACATTTCTAACAAGGATGTTCATGGTGGACTGGGCAAAAGGAAAATCCAACCAAGAAACAGACTTGTTATTTTCACTCAATTTTGGGGATCTGAATTCAAGAAGAGATCAAGTTCAAAGCTTGGAAGATCTACTCAAGGAAGACAAACAACCAGGGATTTCTGACTTCGCTGAGTATGAAGTAACATTTGTTCTTGATGGTTTGGAGGAGTGTCAACTTTCTCTTGACTTTGACAACAATAAAGACTTGACTGATATCACAGAGCCAGCCTTGACGGATGTGTTACTGACAAACCTCATCAAGGGGAATCTGCTTCCTTCTGCTCGTCTCTGGATTATCTCCCAACCTTCAGCAGTGGATAAGATTCATCTAAACTACATTGATAAAGTAACAGAATGTCAAGGTATGAAACTAGCTGCACATTGACAGTGATTTTAATATCATTCTCTCAAAATAGACACTACTAGAAGTAATTCATCATGACAGTGGTCAGTGGATATTTTACATTGGTATCTTCACTTTTTAACATATGGTGTGTATGTTAAAAAGTGAAGATACCAACGTAAAATATCCAGGAACTCAGGAACAGTGATTACCTGATTATTATATCAACATCATTTTATGTCAGCCAAAACCAAATTAAAATTATTGTAGTTTACCATGTTCAAAGCACCACCTGTTTGATACTGGATGCATACTGGTTTTGAACACTGCAGTGTCTCTGAGATGTTTTAATTTACCTTTCCTATAGCCTTCATAATAACAGACTCAACTTTGTTTTATCTATTCAGAGTCTGTGAAGCGCCGGCAGCAACTAACATCAAACCTGAAGAAAAGGTTTATCAGAGAAATCACTCAAGTTGAAAACAAAACTCATCCTGACCAGAAAAATACAGAACACATCATAAAAGAGGTCTGGAGTGATGATGAGGCCAAAGATGAACAATCAGTGGGACGGACTGAGAAAAAACCACGACCAGTGACTTCAACAACACAGATCTCTGATATCTTTAAAGATGGGGAAAAGAACTGTGCTAACTATTGGAGAGGCTGGCATTGGAAAATCCTTCCATGCACAGAAATTCACACACGACTGGGCTAGAAATAACAGTGAGACTTCATACCTTAAGTGGGCATTGCGGGCCATTGGCTATGGCAAAGATGCTACAGAACTTCTATTTCCACTCACTTTCTCTGAGCTAAATTCAAAAAAAGAGGACAAACTCAGTTTGGTGGGACTGCTAAATCAGTTCTTCAAAGAAACCAAAGAATCTGTAATCTCCAACTATTCAAAGTTCAAAGTTATATTTGTCTTTGACGGTTTGGATAAGTGTGAACCTCCTCTTGACTTTGACAACAATGACACCTTGACTGATGTCAGACAAGAAGCCTCAGTGAATGTGCTACTGACGAACCTCATCAAGGGGAATCTGCTTCCTTCTGCCCGTCTCTGGATAACCTCCCAACCTCCAGCAGCCAAACGACTCCCTCCTGAATTTGTTGACAGGGTGACAGTAATACGAGGTAAGATGAAGATGAAGATGAAGGCTGTGACAGCTTCAGTGAAATTTAAAAGTGCATTCACACCAAGCATGTTTGAAGCAGATTATTTGAACTCTGTAGCGTGTCCTCCTTTAGTTCGGTTCATTTAGCGAGGTGAGAACAATACGATTTTAACTCCAGTGACACCAAATAACCGACGGATACACCTGAAAATGAGTCTCAGTCCTTTTCCAATTGAACTGTGTTTGTTAGGAGTGACAACGTAATCCGAACCAACTACAGGAAATTACTAGTGATGGGAAGACCGACTCTTTTAACTAACTCGATTCTTTCGAGCCGTCCGATAGTGGTGCATCGATTCTGAATCGATTCATTATGATTCACCAACAAAAACATACCATCCCACATGAGGTTCGTACCTACAATCCTCAGCATGAGAGTCTGACACTCTACTAACTGAGCTATACCAGTAATAGAGCCACATGAGCGCCACCCCTTTCAAACCAGATGTGTAACCAACTGTAAAACACCAACTAAACTACAGGTTAATGATAATAATAATATTTATAGTATTTACACAGAGTATTGCTATTGATTTCATTTTATTTCGTGTGCTCTTGACTTGACAGTTTTGTTGACCAATGTTAAATGTTAAATGGCTTATAGTTTACCCAATTACCAGTTAATTTATTAAACAACATCTTAAACAACACTTGGCAAAAACTGTTGGCAATGTGTGCAGAATAGATCGCTACATTATTACATTGGCCTTTTTCACGATCCAATATGGGTCCTTGATCCGGCGGGTACGCGGAAGTAGTCTCTCGTTCATCAGACGTGAACCGCTCGGACATCTCGTTCATCTGCTCTCTCGACTCGTTCGCGAGCCGCTCAGTCTCTCTCGTTCATCTGCTCTCTCGACTCGTTCGCGAGCCGCTCAGTCTCTCTCGACTCGTTCATCTGCTCTCTCGTTCGCGAGCCGCTCAGTCTCTCTCGACTCGTTCGCGAGCCGCTCAGTCGGATCAGCGGTTCTCGTCCGATGAACGAGAGAGACTACTTCCGCTTACCCGCCGGATCAAGGAGCCATATTGGATTATGAAAAAGGCCAATGTAATAATGTAGCGATCTATTACATTCTATATACATTGACAACAGTTTTTGTAATGTTTAAGATGTTGTTTGATAAATTAACTGGTGATTGTTTAAATAAATTAACTGGTGATTTAAAAAAAAAATAAAAAAAATCTGGCGCTGCTATAACCGCTGCTGAATCAATTCAGTCTCGTGTGCGAGTCGAATCAACTCACTCACTTAACTGATTCGGTTCTTTTGAACGATTTGAACGTAAATCAGCTTCAACTGGTCATATTCAGTTATTTCTTCATGTGTTCTTAATTGGTATGAACACCAGAGACAGTAAATTGCAGCAAAGAGCAGACCAGTCCATCATGCTGAGATAAAGTTACAGGGACTGAAACTAGATTTGTTCCGACTCCTGCTAAAAAAACTCTAAGCTGTTGGGATGACAGGCTACCAAAACTTTGTCCCACAAAGAAGCTTCTTGTGAGTCCATGCGGTTTGTCTTTACAAGCCCTGGATCACTTGTAAGAAGTTAGTGTGAACCTAAATAAAACAAATACGAAAATTCAACAAAGTAAACTTTTCCACTATGGTTCAGACCAAATAGAACAAACTGTAGGTGTGACCGCAGCCTAAATCATCATAACTGGTTACTATTTTGCATCTATGAAATCTCTGTTTCTTTTATTATTATTATTATTGTTATTATTCTTTTGAACTTTTTTCACCTGAGGCCTATACTATGAAGCAAATTCAACATACCCAGGATATCTTTTCGTTAGCTAGCTTCACTAAGCCTAACAACGGCAATCACGCATAAGCGGTGTCACGACAGTGGTCATCAACTCGTTAAGTCAACCCAGGTTTTCCCAATCTGGCTATGAGCGCGTTCACGTAAAAGGGGCTGTGTTCGCACCATATGACCAATCGCAAAAAAGGACAAGTCTACCAGAGCCGCATATTTTACACAGGAAGAGCAAACTATCATATTAAATAAATATGAAGAATTAAAAAGTATTATCCAGGCTAAAAGCAACACAGTTGCTGCTGCCAAAGCCAGGAAGGAAAGCTGGCAAAAAATTGCCGACTGTGTGAATGCGTAAGTTAATAGGCTTATCATCAATATCATCAATATCACAGCCCCATCATTAAGGCACGAGTAGATCTAACTAGAATTACAATTGTGCCGGAGCAGGCTAGTTGTGCAGCATAAGTTACCATGGCGATGTATCCCGGTAAAAAGTGAACCACCGTCACTGAAAACCCAGGGTTAAACCTGAAGTTACCTCACTAACCCCAAATCCTGCTTCGTAGTATAGCCCTCTGTTCTTAAAGGGGACATATTATGGAAAACGGCTTATTCCTGGCCCTTATACATGTTCCACGTGGTACAATTGACCTAAGTAGCCGAGAAAAAGTGAAATCTGGAAGTCCCCCCCCCCCCCCTTTTTTTCTGTAGTTTCCTTTTTCAAAAAAAGGTTAAAAAAACAGGCTGTTTTGAAAAGTTGCCCTGTGGCAAGGTGCCACATTACCGGGGTCCGTGACAGGCAGAGACACAGGCAGGGGAGAGTTAAATGGCCAGTCGGCCATTTTATTCACACCACCAATACCGGCAATGATAAACCCGGCCCGGGTCTTGACAGCAGCAGTCCGTCGGCGCCGTCTCCTCCGCTGGCGCCCGGTCCCGGTGGGCCAGCCGCGGAGCCCCAAGGCTGCCCCAGCCTGCCAGGCTTCCAGGGGCAACCCCGACTGGTCAGCCCTTGCAGGCGGCTCCCGACTGCGTCCTCCGCTGACCTCCGCTGGACGCCACGGCAGGAGACGGCCCGCTCCCGCTCCGTCTCTCCCGCTGGTGCTCACCCCGTCTCTCCGCTCCACACCCAGCCGACCGGATCCTCCATCCACGTCGGCTCCTTGTCACACTGCCAGTCTCTCACCCTGGCGCGCACACACTCACACATTCACACACACGTTAAAAAGGCCCCAGCTGCAATCAGTCCCAACTGGCTGCAGCTGGTACCGGATCCAGGAAAGAAGCAGTCCACTAACTCACCTCTCTCCTGGATCCAATTAAGCCTCCCCCACCCTCCCTCCCTCCAGTCCGCCACACGCCCGTTTATACGTCATAACGGGCCATTGTTAGCATAATCCAACCCCTCTCAGAGCATGCCCACCCCCAGGTGAATAACCACTCCCATTTACCTAATCTCATTACATTACATTACAGTCATTTAGCAGATGCTTTTATCCAAAGCAACTTACAATAAGTGCATTCAACATAGGTAGGCAAGAAAACTACTAGTCACCAGAAATCGTAAGTGCATTTCCTTCCTAAACAAGCAACTAAGAGCATAACTAGTGCTAAGGTAAAAGTGCAATAAGTTAGCAACCTACTTTTCTTAAACAAATGAGACAAATAAGAAAATCAAATGAGCAAGAGCTAAGACAAATAAGTGTATCAAAAAACAAGAGCCCATAAACAAGAGCTCATACAAATAATTGACGACAAATAGGCAAGGCTAAGGGGAAAGTCAGGGTAGTGTTTCCTGAAGAGGTGGGTTTCAGCCTGCGGCGAAAGATGGCAGCGACTCTGCGTCCGACATCAGTGGGGAGTTCATTCCACCACTGCGGGGGCCCGAACAGAGAAGAGCTGTGACCGTGTAGATCGCCCCCAGGGCCCTCTGACGACGGGGCAACCAGTCGCCTCGAGGCAGCAGAGCGAAGTGGTCGGGCGGGGGTGTAAGGCTTGATCATAGCCTGGAGTAAGAAGGAGCTGTTCCTTTCACTGCCCTATAGGCTATACCAGGGGCTTGAATTATGCGAGCTCTACAGGGGGGTCAATTTTTTGGAAAT
>JAXDDX010000784.1:0-22839 GCA_034670405.1 Hoplostethus atlanticus
TTCAAATTTAATTTTGTGCATTTCATTATTACAATACAGCGTCATGCTATTTCTCATGGTGAATGAATGACTTTGTTGATTGATTCTTGTTAATGTTCCCGTCTTGTCCAGGCTCTACCCTCCCTCCTCCTGTCTTGACAGTCTTCCCTCCGTCCAGTGAGGAGCTCCAGTCCAACAAAGCCACTCTGGTCTGTCTGGCCAGTCTGCTGTCTGTGGGTTTTGCAGATGTTACCTGGGTGGCTGATGGGAGTCCAGTGAGCAGTGGGGTCTCTACCAGCACCGCTGTTCAGCAACCAGACAAGACTTTCCAAATCAGCAGCTATCTGGCCATCGAGGCGTCAGACTGGAACAAGGATAAGGTCTACAAATGTAAAGTGTCTCTGGGCTCCACGACTTCAGAGAAAATGATCAAGAAGTCAGACTGCTGAAGAGTAGTACCAGAATTACACTTGAAAATCTGCTTCTTTCTTGCTTGTGCTGTTTGAGTACTACAAGGTTTAGAAATGTTGTAAGTTGCTATCCCTGTAATAAATATGGTTACAGTCGGGTGGACTGATTGTTTTTGCTTTGCAATAGCTGTATTTTGTGTTGATTGATTCAATAAAAGCATTGTCATTTTAAAAAGTGTTTGAATTTTATTGGTATTCATCAGAAAATAGATTTGAAACAGTATTTTTTGGATTATTTCAAATTTAACAAGAACCTCATTTTATTCAATTATTACAATTACTAATCAAATAAACTGTAGCAGCAGGTAATATATGTGGAAACTCGTGTTCATTCCTAAACAGTTTATTGGACAATAATTCACCAGCAGCTATTTATTATGGCTTATCATTCTGTACTACAATAGAATAATAGTTTCCCATCAGCCGTCCACGCTGCATTTGCTGTAAAGGCTCACCAGAGAGCAGCACTGAATTATTATCATCAAGAAGTACATGAAACTGCATCTGGACAGATGGCACCACGTGGCTGGAAAGGCCTGAAGATGGTAAACGGATGGCTGCATGACTTTGCATCCCCAGTCAGTGAAGCATCACCTCCCCCCTGCTCTTCTTTCTCCCCCCCCCCCCCCAGGAAACACCTGCTGGCCTCCACCCCTTTTTAATTTCTCTAAGCAAATTAGGATGTTAAGCCTCTGCTCTCACTAGCAGGAGGAGCTGCACTGAAAAAACTGCAGAAGAGTAATAGTCTTTATTTGATGACTCATCAGTTTGTTGTTTATCACATTGATGAGAAACCCAGACAGCCAAGAGATTAATATCTTAAACCATAGCATGTTTAAATCATTCTGAGAGTCAGGGGGAAGATATTCCAGCTTGTATCCAGTAAACAGAGAGCAACCAGAGATCATACTTAACCAACACGTGTCAATGAAGGTTTGTGATTGGTAACACCAACAGCCCCTCCCCATCCTCCTCCTCCTCCTCCTCAACCTGCTCCTCCTTCCTCTCCTCTCATAACCTGGTTCTTCAGCCTCACCTCTCCTCACATGCCAACCTTTTTACATTTGTCAGCTCTCTAGTTTGAAGTAACACACATTGTCACCACACACTGACAACATGTTGGGGAGCCTCTGCACTCTCATCGCTGCTCTAACATGTAAGGAGGCTGACTTACTGCAGCTTTGACCTCATGTTGGATTCATCAGCCTGTGTTTCTCTTGACTCCATGTCATCTTGTTGTTTCCCAGGTGTGAGTGGTGTGACGGTGCTGACACAGAAGCCTCCTGTTATGGCGGTGAGGAGAGGAGAGACGGCCACCATGGACTGTAACCTGGGGACTGTTACTAATAGTCAAGCTTGTTGGTATAAACAGGTTCCAGGAGGAGTTCCTCAGTATGTGTTGAGGTTTTACGATAGCTGGAGCTCTGTAAGCTATGGCTCTGGTTTCTCCTCTCCCAAATTCACATCTAATCATCAGTCTACATCAGATTATCGTTTGATCATCAACAATGTGGAGGAGGGAGACTCAGCAGCCTATTATTGTAAAACATGGGACAGCTCTGCTAACCAGAACGTATCACAGTGATTTACACCATGACAAAAACCTCCTCACCAAATACTTCTGCTTTTTGGGTCTCTGACACATCTTGACTGAGAGTGAAGCCGTCATAACCAATGCCCTCTGTAACATTCACACATGTATAATCAGATATAAATATCTAACCAACTCTAAATCTCCTTAATGGATTCTCACATGAATCCTAAAGATAACAAGAGAAAAGTTACTTAGCGCTAGTTACATGTTTACCAGCTGTGAGCGTCTTGGCAAATAAAACTTGAACAATGACAAATCAAATCAAATCACCAGTACAAGTTCACAACTACAAGTTCAATTAATATTATGTGACATTTTCATATGAATAAATCTGTCTTGCTACTTTCTCTTGCTCTTTGATTGAACACAACAGTAATTTAAACTACAACCAATTGATGAAAGCTTTTACATTTGCTGTTCCAAACACTCAGTGTCAGGAAGGTCTTTCCCAGGAAAGATCCTCTGGTCCACAGGAAGTGATGTGTTTCACGTTCCTGGCAGCTCAACTACGATTTGTTTGGAATAAATAGAAGAAGAACTGGTAGTTAGCAGGAGCAGTGATAGCCAGCAAGGTTGAACAGACAAAGAAGAGACCTTTACCTACAGAAACTCAAACTTCATCAACAGAAAGTCCAATGAAAAACACATCACAGTGCTGGTGACTCTGTTTGATTACATTGATCTCTGGAAAGTGCAGTGCAAAAACAGCAGCAGTATCTCATGGATTACCACTTCAAAGTAAAAAACAGTGTCATCAGCTGGTGTGTAGAGGTTACCAACACAGTCAAGTCAGACATGCACAGTTCAACAATGACCTAATGACAATGCTTCAGTCACTTACCCACAACAGCACATGTAGAGTCAGAGATTTGTGATGGAAAGCCATCGATTCATCCAAATAATCTGGGATCTATAGGTAGCATGCCAGTGTGGGCAGAGGGAGTCACGGGATAATTGTAGTGTAATGAAGTTTAGATGAGAGGTAAACTCTGCTATCATAGAACAACACTGTTTATTGGACATAATATACAAGCTGAAGGGAGCATTAGAACATGAGCCTGAGTAGCTATGAAGACATATTAGCCTGAAGACTAGAGGTTATAGAAGAAGAGATTCTACTATGGAATGGAATGACTGGAGGTTTTGATGTGAAATCATATACAGTACATAGTTAGTTTATGGATGTAAAGTCTGAAACTCCTCCCCCTCCCCTGTTCCTCTCCTCAGTGTCCTTATAAGTTAGTTCTTCTTCTCGTCTCCTCACACTCCAACCCTGCTCATCTCTCAGCTGGACAGTAGGGAGTGTTGACACCACACACTGAAAACATGCTGGGGACACTCTGCACTCTCATCATTGCTCTAACATGTAAGTTGTTCATTCTTATTGTGACGCGGAATAGACTACGCCACCCTGGGAATTACGCCCAGGGAAATAGTTCAGCTCGTGTGTGTTTGGGCCTCTAAACGAATGAAGTACACAGACCGTCGTTCAAGTGTAAATCATAACAGGGTTTTTATTGATCAACTTAAACTTAAGACAAAGAAGTATCAAATAATATCAATAATAGAATAATAATAAAACAACGGCAAGGGCAGGACCGCAACTGCAGGGAAGATACTTACGGAGCTAGTCTCCCCCCTCTGGGAATCACACCACACGTGATGCGCCAAATACAAAACACTGCAAAAAAACGTGAAACACAAGTAAATAAGTAAAGGTGAATAAAATTAAACCTTACCACACCACATGCAGTGAAAAGAGAAAAGGACAGCACTAGTCCCACACTACTACCCCCGCAGCTGACAGGCCTCCCTTGAAAGCAAAGAAACAAAAGAAACACTAAAATGACCAGTTGGGATCAAAAGATAATAAATTAAACAGTAATCATAACAAAAGAGGGCAAAAACAGCAACCAACAGTGTCCTGCAAAAAGAGGACACTGGTTACAAAAACAACTTTATTACATATAATTAAAACAATTAGGCTACAGCCACGTTAAAAACAATATAAAACGCACCTCTTAGGACGCCAACCCTGTCCTACCTCGACGCTCTACGGCGAAGGCTAGGGAAACGGAGAAACCCAGGGCACCTACACCACCGACCAGAGCATAAATAAGCGTAATGAAGTTAAAACATTAATTTAAAAAGGGAATGCGGTCCTACCTGCGCAGCTGGTTGCCAAAACCCAAGGCGAAACCGAATGGCTTGCCGGGTCCGGCAACACAGCTGCTTTTAAAGGCCACCTGCCTCTGATTGGTCACTACCCCTTAAAAGGGGTAGTACCTGCTACAATCTACCCCCAACTTTTTGGATCGTCATCCCGAGGATCAGGCTAGACTACTCCCAAGCTCTAAATATTGCAGATATTATGTTACTAGATGGAGGTGTTGCATCCACTGCCCTCGCCCTACTCACAGCAGTCTCTGGCAGACGGTGGACATTGGTATGCTGCCCTGCAGTGGTACGTGTGGTTCTTCGTACCCCCACCCCGGGTGGAGGGGGTGCTGCAGTACCCGATTGGAGGGCTTCCCCCAAGGTTGGTGCTGGTGTCAGCATGGGATCAGGGACCTGTGGGGGGAGGAGATTCAGTGGCCCTGCAGAGTGGAGAGATGGTGGCTGTATCACCGGCTGTCGCCACACCCAGAGATCTTCTTCCACCTCCTCCTCCGTAGTCCCTGTGAAGAGGTCCTCCAATGGACGATTCCTATTGGGAAAACCATCTGACAGACTATCTGGTATAGCTTTCATCATGGTTCGGTGAACATGTTTCACCTGTTGTGCGTTGTTGACCGGAGCTACCGTGTACACTGCTCCATTGTTGGTGGGAGCTCTCAGTACTATGTAGACTATAGGACTCCAACGGTCCTGGATTTTATTCCTACCCCTTATGCTGTGGTCCATCAAGTATACTCTCTGGCCCTCTTTAAGAGCATGGTCCCGCACCAGCTCATCTTGTCTGACCCTCCTACGTTCGGCCGCTTCTCGCAGGCGCTCCCTTGCTCCGTCATAGGCCACCTGTAACCGTCTTTGGTGCTCCTGTATCCAGTGATGCACACTCCCTGCCTCTGGCTCCCTCACCCGGCCCAAGAGGAAGTCGACTGGTAGCTGTGGCTCCTGACCAAACATTAGAAAATGGGGGGTTTCGCCAGTGGACTGGTGCACTGTGGTGTTGTATGAAAATGTTACCTGAGGCAGGTACTCTGTCCAATCCCTCTTCCTTTCTAATGGCAGGGTGCGCAGTAGGTCATGCAGGGTACGGTTGAACCGTTCAGACTGCCCATTGCCCTGGGGCCTATACGGGGTGGTACGGGATTTTTGGATACCATATAGTTGGCACAGCTGCTGAATAAGGGCCCCTTTAAAACTTCGGCCTTGGTCAGAGTGGATCCTTGCTGGTACACCAAACCTATAAAACCACTCGTGGACCAACACCCGGGGGACAGTAGAGGCTGGTGGGAACAGCCTGCGTATACTTTGAGAAAACATCTGTCATGATAAGTACTTGTTCCCGGCCATCTAACGAGGGCTCGAGGCAGGTAAAATCAATCGCCAATATCTGATTTGGCCTGGAAGCCAATAGGTGGCCCATAGAGGTATACACCTTCGGCTGAACAGCTTTAGCTAGGGTGCATCTCTCACAGTGCCAGCACCACTCTTTAATTTCGTTAATCATACCCGGCCAATAGCATCTTTGCCTCACCAGTTCCGTCGTACGTTCTACTCCTTGGTGGCCATGTCCTTGATGTAACTGGTGTAGTACTTCCTCCTTCAGTACCTCTGGTAGCGCCAGCTGGCGCACCCCTTCCCCTCCATCTGGTCTAGAAACACAACGATAAAGAAGGTCATCTTCCTTTACCATTCTGCCCCACTGGCGGAGCATCTCCAGTACCGCCTTAGAAAGGTGCTGACGTTCGCTTTTGTCAGGGTACTTCTGCTGCCGCCAATACTGCCCGGGCTCCAATCACCCCCGATCCCAGGCATGATAACATACTGCAGACTGGCAACAAGAACCGTAACCACAGACGTGAGAGCAATGTAGCTCTGTTAGCATGTTGGTCTGTAACGCATATGCACACCCTGATCCCAGCATGCACATACACACACATGCACACACTCACAGCTGCAGGGATGTACGTGCTGGACTAATGCGGACCCGGTGCAGGCACAACTCTTAACCCTCTTGTGGTGGTGATGATGATGATGATGATGATGATGATGATGATGATAACGATGATGGTTATGACAATGATGCTGCTGCTGCTGGTGGTGACTTAAAAAAAACATGTATACAATGATATGGCGAGTAATAGTATATGGCCCTGTTGTCACCAACTGTACTCCATCAAACACCAGATTCAGAGAAAATCACTCAGCCTGATCGTAGGGAAAAATACAATAAAACACACGTAGGCCAACAGCAAATGCATAAATAATGCCAGCCTCTTCAACTACCAATGTATTTAGTTTTATTTGACCCTTACCTGTATCAAAGTGGGAACTGAAGGCAAAACTGGGATTGAAAAATGCTGAAGACATGGCAATCACGTGTAGGGCAAAGACCATCCTCTTCGTTGTGTTGGAGATGTGATGTAGAATACAGCAGTAGGCTAAATACACAAATGTCAAGAAAAAAAATTCTGACTCAGGGGCATGTGAGATTATGGTAACCCAGTGGTGCGCAACATTTTATTCCATCACACGCTGGAGAGCCCCAAAAAAATCCTACTCCACCTTCATCTTAAACGGATTTAGAAACAGATGTTGACAGTCATTCCATTTTTCTTTGGTATTTTCACACCTATTAGTTTACTGGACAGCTTCGGACAGATAGTGTACCTACTTGGTCGCTCGGTGAAGCGCTTACCCGTTATTTTAAGGTGACCAGAATTCTGAAATGAAAACCGGGGACATTTCCAGTTCGGCGGTCAATATATCATTAAAATATGCAATGTTATTATCTATGAAATAAAAAAGGGGGACAATTCCGGTTTCATGTATTTTGACCACTGTTGTACTGTAATAAACTATGGTGCAGGCTGACTGATAAAATTGGGTACTAACTTTTACAAAGTAACTTTGTAAACCATGTCAGAAAATCATAGTTTACAGTACCATGGTGAGTGAAGCTATGGAAACTATGGAACACACAATAAAGAAAATGGTCCAACTACAATGGTTCAATACAGTGTATTTAATTAGGTATACGTACAAGACAGAGAAGACAGACAAGCAACACTACCAGACTGACACACTGTAACAGACACACTATGACAGACACTAACAAGCACTATATTACAGCAACACTACAGACAAGACAGAACTATCCAATCTGAACAGCCATTCAGTGGTCCTGGTAGTCTGGGTAGAATAAGAGCAGAAGAGAGCAAATGAGCAAAATTTTTAAAAACAGAGACAATAGTATGTGAAATACTGAACATAATAAAGAAATAAGATGATGATGCGATTGGTGACTTCATAATATACTTATACCAACCTAATCTGTATATTTCCTTCTCTTTACCTTTTCACCGTCACTCTCTTTACTCCCTTAATTTTTCCTTGTCACTCTCTTCTCCTTCCTCTCCAATCTTTAATAATAAATAGTACACTATCAGATAAAATACTTTGCTTAACAGATTCCCATTGCTTTTTGTATTTTATCTCAAAACATTGTTTGGAATAATAAATTGGCAGGCTCTGTAATCATATCTTTACCTTTCCTCCTCTATCTCCTTCACTCTTCTTATCCAGTCTTCCTCCTCTCCCTCCTCTCCACTCTCTAACAGAAAACATTACACTAATGTTATCCATGAAAAGTTTTTTATAAACTTGAATGAATAAACTTCAATCAATGAACACAACACATGAAGTAAAATGCATGAACTAGAGTTTATGCACATACTCAAAATAACTTGTTGCAGCCTGAAACAGTGTGATGTTTGTGTATGTGATCACAGGGCTTTTTTACTACCTTTTTTTTACTACTATTTTTGGGGGGGGGCGGTATTTTTTATTTCTACACAAAGTAAAAGACAATGTTAATTATGTGGTGTGCGTGTGTGCGTGAGTGAGTAAGAGAGACACAATGCAAGATTCAACCTGTTATTTATTTGCAGCCTAGATCGTTACTCTGGTTTTATTTTTTATTTTTTTAATGAACTGACGGTGTGAACCTGGGTGATTTATGCAAACAGCCCGTGTTGGCGATCAAACATGGAAATATGCATTCAGCCTCGCGCCTGTATTATTGTCAAAAGCACCGCGTCCGGTACGAGCCAAGTTCTCCAAGTAACTCGGCTGACTTTAGATATTTTACAAACCGAGGTAGGAGCGAGCCGATGGAAGAAAACCTAACCGGTGCAGAAGCAGTGAGAGTCGCGAGCTGTTAATCCCTGTGGACAGAGTGGCTGTGACGATGGTAAAATTGTGTTGTGTGGCGCGGCAGCAGCAGTGAACTATGTATAGGCTCTGTGTAGTAGAGCAGCTCCGTGTGTGGCTGGCCTATCGCGGCACGATGTGGACACAGCTACCCAATGAGGATTTTCCTTCATCACGAGTACAGATATTGACAAATTTTACTCGGATGATACTCGTGCTCGTAAAAAGTACATTATCCGTACCGGATACTCGTTTCATCCGAGTATTCGGCTCAACCCTATTATCTAGCTATATAATACATTTTGACATTATAACATCACTAGCTAGTATCTCAAACGATTGTAATTTACCTGGCTTGAAACGACGTTTGGGAATAGTTAGTAGAAGAAGAAGAGTGATATATATAGCTCTAGCGAGCAGCCCCCTCTGTTGGCCAGAACAAGCACAACGCGATTGAGACGTCAACCGGTAGGCTCTGCAGCCCGGTCTTTCTTGCCACGTAAAATATTATTTCACTTTGCGGTCTGTTTTTAACGCAGTTAAAAACGGGGACATTTCCGGGGACAGCTCCAGCCCGGGACAGGCCACCAAAAACGGGGACTGTCCCGGGAAAACGGGGACTTCTGGTCACCCTACGTTATTTACACCGTTTTTTTTCATTTTTTTAAAATCTCGACTGCACCAAGCATTTGGCGATCTTCCAGTAGCATTCCTTTCAAAATAAACCTCTGCTTGGTCTTCTTCCCAAACCAAATGCAACATGCCGATATTGTAGGAGCAGCTTATTCGTGTAAAAGAGATGCGTCGTTGTGCGATGCGTATTTGCGTTTCAGCCTAGGTGCCGAAACACTGAGCTACATCTTGCACCAGTGTCAAGCAAGACAAAATAATGATATAACTTCCGGTAACAACTTTAGAAATAAAACGCGTATTGGCGAATATGCGTTGCAGCGTAAAAATAAGCACGCCTGGGGTTATGCTTTTATTTTGAAAGTAAAATCGCCTTATCTTCGGTATAGCTCTGACTATGTCTGCCTGACTTGACGAAGCTGATTTTTGTAGAGGAATCCTGCTGGAGTCTGGGTGCCTCCATCTCTGGTCCCTTGATAAGTGTGGGCGGGCAGATTGTTATACCTGTCACTAATGGGGTCCCTATTCCTTTTTCAAGTCAAAAACCGCTAAAAAGATATGTGTCAAGCGGGCCCCTGTTTGGTTTCGATCTTGTTCAAGGGATCCCCCATCTCAGATTTTTTTTCTTGTTGGAAAAGATTTAGTAGGCTAAAGGCTGGAGGTAGGGAGATAACAGTGGGGAGGGAGACCTCTGATGGGAATAGTCAGTCTTACATTCCCCCATTGGGCTAACTTTTCTCAAATTAAACAAGGATGAAATTTAAAGTTTCCTTTTACTTGCATACCCCTTGACCTGTGGAGTCCCCTGCTCATGCTTTATCCAGCTCTTGCCTCTGTTTTATGTATGGTCACTTCCTACATAGTCAGAGCCATTGTGCACAATTTTACAACCCAGAGTGATTTGTCTGCACCCCTTCAAATTGTTTAAAAGTTGGACACAGAAAGTGTTCATAGCTGCCTTCTGGAAGAATAAGTAACTGCTGCTTCTACTGTGGCCCCAATAACATCCCTTGTTTCCCTCAATCCTGTGCTCCTAGGATAATGTGGGACCTGGGAGTTGTATCCTCTAGCCATCTGTTCTGCTGAGAGGCATGCTTAGTAGACCTCTGTTAAACTTTTCTCGTTTACTTGAATCTATTCCGAGACGGTAGTGTAGAAAAGTGATCCCACAAATGTTCAGTTACTCGGACACCCTCATGCGTAATATGGCTACCAAAAGAAACGCACGTTTTAAATTAATTTTCCACTCTCCCTCTCTCTCTCCCTTTGGCTTCATTCATTCAACACATACATCAAGGTAAAGGTGCATCCCCAGGGTGCATTGAAAGAGGCACTGCAATCCTATCCAGATCTTATCCTGAGTATCTGAGCAGTCAGTGAGAGTGGACACGCACGCACACTCGCGCACGCACACGCACACACACACACACACACACACACACACTTTGTTATTGAGCAGGGCCCTCTGCTGGTTTAGTAGAGACAGGCACTGTGTAACAATAGAGTTACTACCATATTCTGTGTCAATGCACTGGGTGAAAATTGACCATTTTCCTCCCACTTCAGACATGTATTACATCACCCAGTATCACTATGTTAACATTGGCTTCCATTCGTAACTTCCCAACCTGTGATAAACCCCATGAACCTCTAACTATGATATATTTATCTCTTGTCAGCTGTATGAGGTGACACCTACACTCACCTGCCCCCTTTATAGATACTCCTGCTTGTTAATGCACATAGCCTGCTCCTCCAAACAGCAAATCATGTGGCTTCACATCTAAACTCAATATATAAACCCTGCAGACATGGTGAAGTGGTTTAGTTTTTTTGTTCGACCAAACATTAGAATGGGCAAGATGGGTGATCTAAGTGACTTTGACCGTGGTATGATGTTGGTGCCAGATGTGGTGGTTCCAGCATCTCAGAAACAGTTGCCCTCCTGGGATTTTCACCACTACAGTCGAGTTTACAGAGAAAGGTGCGAGAACCAAAAAACATCCAGTCTGTGGCCAAAAACACCTTGTTAATGAGAGAGGTCAGAGGAGAACGGGCAGACCTGTTCAAGCTAACAGACAGGCCACACAACAGTGGGGTGCAGAAGGGAATAATGACCTGGATACTGATCGTGCTTATACAGACTGCACTTTCAATAGATGCACACCAGAGAGCAACATTGGATCACTGTAATACTGAGCATCACCACTATACTCCTCCCTCTCTTCCTTCCCAGGATGCACCTGCTGGCCCCCTCTCCTTATTTATAGCTCCATGTAAATGAAGAGGTTGAATATGGGGCCTCAGGGGCCGCCGCCAACTGGAAACACACCAGCAGATTTTTTAAATTACTATTAATTTGATTGGCTTATTTGAAAGGGCCAAGCATAGATAGCATTGATAACATAACAACAATAACAACATCCATTGTAGTTTTCATGTGTGTACAGCCAAAGCTTATTTCCAACATTAGTCGCCCAATGAGTATAAAGACTGTTATCATGACTCATCACAGACGATGAGAGAACCACAAAGCTGAGAATGTCTCAGACCACGTCATGTTTAAATTCAGCTGGAGTGAATTTGTCTGTTTGCAAATATAAAATTACACTGTTTGTTTCATGTTTTCAGTAAAAACTCACAAAGCTCCTCCTACCCCCCCTCAGTGTTCTTAAATACTGACCCTCCCATGTCCCCTCTCCTCATACGCCAAACCTGCTAATCTCTCAGCAGTGAAGTAACTTTAGAGGAAACAACGAACATTGTCACCACACACTGACAACATGCTGGGGAGCCTCTGCACTCTCATCGCTGCTCTAACATGTAAGGAGGCTGGCTTACTGCAGCTTTGACCTCATGTTGGATTCATCAGCCTGTGTTTCTCTTGACTCCATGTCATCTTGTTGTTTCCCAGGTGTGAGTGGTGTGACGGTGCTGACACAGAAGCCTCCTGTTATGACGGTGAGGAGAGGAGAGACGGCCACCATGGACTGTAACCTGGGGACTGTTACTACTAGTGCTGCTTGCTGGTATAAACAGGTTCCAGGAGGAGTTCCTCAGCATGTGTTGAGGTTTTACCACGGCTGGAGCTCTGTAAGATATGGCTCTGGTTTCTCCTCTCCCAAATTCACATCTAATCATCAGTCTAGATCAGATTATCGTTTGATCATCAACAATGTGGAGGAGGGAGACTCAGCAGTCTACTACTGTCAAACATGGGACAGCTCTGCTAACCAGCACGTATCACAGTGATTTACACCATGACAAAAACCTCCTCACCAAATACTTCTGCTTTTTGGGTCTCTGACACATCTTGACTGAGAGTGAAACTATCACAACCAATGCCCTCTGTAACATTCCCACATGTACAATCAGATATAAATATCTAACCAACTCTAAATCTCCTTAATGGATTCTCACATGAATCCTAAAGATAACAAGAGAAAAGTTACTTAGCGCTAGTTACATGTTTACCAGCTGTGAGCGTCTTGGCAAATAAAACTTGAACAATGACAAATCAAATCAAATCACCAGTACAAGTTCACAACTACAAGTTAAATTAATATTATGCTGGGGACACTCTGCACTCTCATCATTGCTCTAACATGTAAGTTGTTCATTCTTATTATTTCTACTGCTCACATTTTCAGCCATAAACCTTTCACTCATGTGTTTTTCTATGCATGTTGACAGATGTTGATGGAGTGATCGTGCTGACCCAGACGCCTGCTGTGCAGACAGTTTCTACAGGACAAGAGGTCATTATGAACTGCAACACTGAGACATATTATGGATTTTATGTCTCTTGGCATAAACAGGTTCCTGGTGGAGCTCCTCAGTATGTTCTGAGTTTTGTTGGTTCTTCACTCGAATTTGGAACAGGATTCTCCTCCGACCGATTCAACTCTAAATCCTCATCAAATATTGATTACCAGTTCATCATTAAGCGGGCAGAGGCAGGAGACTCTGCTGAGTATTTCTGTAATACATGGGATGGCTCTGCTTCTCAAGCTGTATCACAGTGATTCACACCATGACAAAAACCTCCAAGAGAGTCTCACTACAACTTGTGTGAATGCTGACCAAAATGGAACTGAACCAAAGCAACAAACATTGAACAAAACAAAGAAGGATGTTGATCAAATGTTTCTACAGAGACAAGAGTGTATGAAATATCCCCATCCACATGGCATTTGGTGAGAACTTTGCTGGATTGTCTGAGTGATGTTCTGATCGAGGACAGCATCGTCACCATCATCATTCTGGGTTCAATGATGACATGTCAACTTTTAACATTCCCAAAACAAAGGGATGTAACACAGATTTCAAAATAAATGTTCATTTCCAGCAGTGCTTTGGAATATCAGCACACTGATTAAGGGAAAGAGATGTTGACAGTGAAAGTTAGATTGGTCTGAATACCATGTTTCACTTCCACTCCCTCATCAGTGAGAGTCAGGAGGTTTTTGTACAGCCATGTGTACAAACTGAATCACTGTGGTATTCGGACAAGGCACCAAGCTGATTGTGACAAGTGAGTACTTGAACTGCTCATAATACAAGCTAGCTTTCCTATTATTTCTTTACTGCATTAATAGAAAAT
Organism: Hoplostethus atlanticus; assembly: GCA_034670405.1. Classification (NCBI taxonomy): domain Eukaryota; kingdom Metazoa; phylum Chordata; class Actinopteri; order Trachichthyiformes; family Trachichthyidae; genus Hoplostethus; species Hoplostethus atlanticus. Next base: position 13,658 of record JAXDDX010000784.1, read on the forward strand.
TATCATCTACTAACATTTCTACTAATAGTGCATTAATAGACAATAAGGAAATCTTGTCTAATTACCAGATTTTCATACATTTCTGCTCATTGCGTGATAGTTGAAGCTTTTCCATCAGCTTTGATATCAAGCAGTGTTTTAGAAACATAGAAACTTGTGCTATGGGTCACAATATCTCCAATGTTTCAGATGCAGTTCTCTACAGTTGTTTTGTTGTTGTAGCATTTAGACAGACATGTGGCAACATGTGCAAAATTGTTTATTGTTACACTTTTCACATTTTATTTTGAAGACTTTTACCACTGCAATCTCAAGTAATCAACATTAAAACATTTACCAACAGTTATTAACATCAAGATATATAAATAGCACATTGCTCTACTTTAAATTACTACTGTGGTAGAATTAAAAGTTACTGTGAATGTTGATTGAATCATCAACAAGACAAAGTAATCACTATGTATGATGAATATTTGTAAATATGTTTTCTTCCATGGTGAGAAAACCACCATTAAAGTGACACTGTACTCTTACACAATGACTGATAGCATTACAATAAATTAAAACTAATTAGCTGTTTTTTAAAAGGACAATCAGTAACTTAATTTACTGGTTTACAAAATGATTGAATTTAAGTGAATTGAGTGATGAACTGTAGGTAATGATGTAGTTCAAACTGGATAGATCACAGTTTAAAAATGTTTCATGTGATGATTTCTAAATTGTTTGGACACTTTCAAACTGGTCAAGTTGTTCAAAGTGATTATTTTAAATTGTGCATTTCATTATTACAATACAGCGTCATGCTATTTCTCATGGTGAATGAACGACTTTGTTGATTGATTCTTGTTAATGTTCCCGTCTTGTCCAGGCTCTACCCTCCCTCCTCCTGTCTTGACAGTCTTCCCTCCGTCCAGTGAGGAGCTCCAGTCCAACAAAGCCACTCTGGTCTGTCTGGCCAGTCTGCTGTCTGTGGGTTTTGCAGATGTTACCTGGGTGGCTGATGGGAGTCCAGTGAACAGTGGGGTCTCTACCAGCACCGCTGTTCAGCAACCAGACAAGACTTTCCAAATCAGCAGCTATCTGGCCATCGAGGCGTCAGACTGGAACAAGGATAAGGTCTACAAATGTAAAGTGTCTCTGGGCTCCACGACTTCAGAGAAAATGATCAAGAAGTCAGACTGCCACGCTGAAGAGTAGTACCAGAATTACACTTGAAAATCTGCTTATTTCTTGCTTGTGCTGTTTGAGTACTACAAGGTTTAGAAATGTTGTAAGTTGCTATCCCTGTAATAAATATGGTTACAGTCGGGTGGACTGATTGTTTTTGCTTTGCAATAGCTGTATTTTGTGTTCATTGATTCAATAAAAGCATTGTCATTTTAAAAAATGTTTGAATTTTATTGGTATTCATCAGAAAATAGATTTGAAACAGTATTTTTTCGATTATTTCAAATTTAACAAGAACCTCATTTTATTCAATTATTACAATTACTAATCAAATAAACTGTAGCAGCAGGTAATATATGTGGAAACTTGTGTTCATTCCTAAACAGTTTATTGGACAATAATTCACCAGCAGCTATTTATTATGGCTTATCATTCTGTACTACAATAGAATAATAGTTTCCCATCAGCCGTCCACGCTGCATTTGCTGTAAAGGCTCACCAGAGAGCAGCACTGAATTATTATCATCAAGAAGTACATGAAACTGCATCTGGACAGATGGCACCACGTGGCTGGAAAGGCCTGAAGATGGTAAACGGATGGCTGCATGACTTTGCATCCCCAGTCAGTGAAACATCACCTCCCCCCTGCTCTTCCTTCTCCCCCCCCCCAGGAAACACCTGCTGGTCTCCTCCCCTTTTTAATTTCTCTAAGCAAATTAGGATGTTAAGCCTCTGCTCTCACTAGCAGGAGGAGCTGCACTGAAAAAACTGCAGAAGAGTAATAGTCTTTATTTGATGACTCATCAGTTTGTTGTTTATCACATTGATGAGAAACCCAGACAGCCAAGAGATTAATATCTTAAACCATAGCATGTTTAAATCATTCTGAGAGTCAGGGGGAAGATATTCCAGCTTGTATCCAGTAAACAGAGAGCAACCAGAGATCATACTTAACCAACACGTGTCAATGAAGGTTTGTGATTGGTAACACCCACAGCCCCTCCCCATCCTCCTCCTCCTCCTCCTCCTCCTCAACCTGCTCCTCCTTCCTCTCCTCTCATAACCTGGTTCTTCAGCCTCACCTCTCCTCACATGCCAACCTTTTTACATTTGTCAGCTCTCTAGTTTGAAGTAACACACATTGTCACCACACACTGACAACATGCTGGGGAGCCTCTGCACTCTCATCGCTGCTCTAACATGTAAGGAGGCTGACTTACTGCAGCTTTGACCTCATGTTGGATTCATCAGCCTGTGTTTCTCTTGACTCCATGTCATCTTGTTGTTTCCCAGGTGTGAGTGGTGTGACGGTGCTGACACAGAAGCCTCCTGTTATGGCGGTGAGGAGAGGAGAGACGGCCACCATGGACTGTAACCTGGGGACTGTTACTAATATTCAAGCTTGTTGGTATAAACAGGTTCCAGGAGGAGTTCCTCAGTATGTGTTGAGGTTTTACCATAGCTGGAGCTCTGTAAGATATTCTCTGGTTTTCTCCTCTTCCAATCACATCTAATCATTCAGTCCCACACAATTATCGTTTGATCAAACAACAAAAAGTGGAGAGGGAGACTCAGCAACCTATTAAATTGTAAACATTGACACTCGCTAACCAGTACTATCACAGTGATTTACACCATGCAAAAACCTCCTCACCAAATACTTCTGCTTTTTGGCCTTTACACATCTTGACTGAGAGTGAGGCCATCATAAACCAATGCCCTCTGTAACATTCACACATGTTAATCAGATATAAATATCTAACCAACCTAAATCTCCTTTAAAGGATTCTCACATGAATCCTAAAGATAACAAGAGAAAAGTTACTTTTGCGCTAGTTACCAGTTATCAGCTGTAGCGTCTTTGCAAATAAAACTTGGAACAATGACAAATTTAATCAAATCACCAGAAAGTTTACAACTACAAGTTCAATTAAATATTAAAGTGACATTTTCATATGAATAATCTGCTTGCACTTCCTTGCTCTTTGATTGAACACCACAGTAATTTAAACATACAACCAATTGATGAAAGCTTTACATTTGCTGTTCCAAACATTCAGTTCATGTAGGCTTCCCAGGAAAGATCCCTGGTCCACAGGAAGTGAGTGTTTCACGTTCCGGCAGCTCAACAAAGATTTGTTTGGAATAAAAGAAGAAGAACTGGTAGTTAGCAGGAGCAGTGAAGCCACCAAGGTTGAACAGACAAAGAAGAGACCTTTACCTCAGAAACTCAAACTTCATCAACAGAAAGTCCAAGGAAAACACATCACAGTGCTGGTGACTTGACAGGGGTGGTAAAAGTAGAAAGTAAAGCTTCAGAAAGTAGAAATCCTAACCACGTATTGCTCCAACTGGCTCTTACCAAAATGAAGATTTTGCTAATTAGAATCACCTGGTATATGGGATTGGTGGAGGAAAAACAGGTCAGTATCTACTTTCAACTTCACTTTTTACACCCCTGTTAGATTACAAAGTCATCTCTGGAAAGTGCAGCGCAAAAACAGCAGCAGGATCTAATTGATTACCACTTTAAGTAATCAACAGGGTCATCAGCTGTGTGGAGAGGTTACCCAAAACAGTCAAGTCAGACAAACACATTCAACAATGACCTAATGACAAACTTTCAGTCACTTTTCCCAAAAAACACACATCTAGAGTCAAAATTTTTGATGGAAACCCCCCATTCTCCAAAATCTGGGGTCAAAAGGTAGCATGCCCGTTGAGCAAGGGGGCACGGGAAATTTTTATGAATAAGTTTAGATAGAGGTAAACCTGCTACATAGAACAACACGTTTTGGACATACAAGCTGAAGGGGGCATTTGAACAAGCCTAGTACTATGAAGACATATTAGCCTGAAGACTAAGTTATAGAAAAAGAGATTCTGATGGAATGGGAAAGACTGGGGTTTTTGATGTGAAATCATATACTACATATTTAGTTTATGGATGTAAAGTCTGAAACTCCTCCCCCCCCCCCGTTTCCCCTCCTCAGTCCTATAAGTTGTTCTTCTTCTCGTCTCCTCACACTCCAACCCCCGCTCATCTCTCACTGGACATAGGGGGTGTTGACACCCCACACTGAAAACATCTGGGGACACTCTGCACTCTCTATTGCCAACAGTAAGTTGTTCATTCTTATTTTTTCGCTGCTCACATTTTCAGCCATAAACCTTTCACCATGTGTGTTTCATGCATGTTGCAGATGTTAAGGAGTGACGTGCTACCCAGACCCCCTGCTGTGCAGACAGTTTCTCAAAAAGAGGTCATTTTGAAAATGCAAAATTTAACATATTCGGATATTATGTCTCTTGGGATAACAGGTTCCTGGTGGAGCTCCTCATAGTTTCTAGATTTTTTTTTTTCGAAACCCTTAATTTTGGGAAAAGATTCTCCTCCGACCGATTCAAATCTAAATCCTCATCAAATATTTATTACCAGTTCATCATTAAGCGGCAGAGGGAGGAAACCTGCGAGTATTTTTGTCAGACATGGGGGTGGCCTGCTTCTCAAGCTGTATCACAGTGTTTACACCATGACAAAAACCTCCAAGAGAGTCTCACAAAAACTTGTGTAATGCTGACCAAGATGGGAAATAAACCAAAGCAACAAACATTGTAAAAAAAAAAGAAGGATGTTTTACAAATTTTCACAAAACAAAGTGATGAAATATGCCCATTCTAAGACATTTGGGGAAAAACTTTGCTGATTTTCTATTTGGGCTTGTGATCAAAAGGGCCAAACATCGTCACCCTCATCATTTTGGTTCAATGATGTTTTTGTGAAATTTTAAAAATTTTCCCCAAACAAAAGGTTCAACACATATTTCAGAAAAAATGTTCATTTTCCCGCGGTGCTTTGGAATACACACACTGATTAAAGGGAAAGAATGTTACAGTGAAAGTTTTGATTTTGGGCTGAATACCATGTTTCATTCCACTCCCTCATCATGAGATGGAGGGTTTTTTTACAGCCATGGTACAAACTGAATCACTTGGTATTTCGGAAAAAGGCACCAAAGCTGATTTTGACAATGGACTTTGGGCTGCCAAATACAAGCTAGTTTTCTTATTATTTCTTTACTACATTAATATAAAAAATCCCTAAAAATTTCTCCAAAAGTGCATTAATTAAAATAATACTACTAACATTTTTACTAAAAGTGCATTAATAGAAAAGGGAAATCTTTGTCAATTACCAGATTTTTATACATTTCTGTTTATTGCGGATAGTTGAAGCTTTTTCCCCACTTTGAATCAACAGTGTTTTAGAAACATAAAACTTGGCTATGGGGCACAATATCTCCAATGTTTTTCCCATGCATTTTTCTAATTGTTTTGTTGTTGTAGCATTTTAGAAGACATTGGCAAAAAGTGCAAAATTTTTTATTTTTATACTTTTCCACATTTTATTTTGAAACTTTTACCACTGCAAACTCAAATAATCAACATTAAAACATTTACCAACATTATTTAAAATCAGATATAAAATAGCAATTGCTCTACTTTTAAATTTCTACTGTGGGAAATTAAAAAATTACTGTGAATGTTTATTGAATCATCACAAGAAAAGTAATCATATGTAGATGAATATTTGTAAATAGTTTTCTTCCCCTGGGGAGAAAAACCCCCATTAAAGTGAACTGTACTCTTCACAAAGACTGATAGCATTACAATAAATTAAAACTAATTAGCTTTTTTTTAAAAAAGGGCAACAGTAAATTAATTTACTGGGGTTACAAAATGATTGAATTGAAGTGAATTGATGATGAAATGTAGGGGAATGATTTTTCAAACTGGATAGATCACAGTTTAAAAATTTTTTATGTATGATTTCTAAATTTTTTGGACACTTTTAAACTTCAGTTTTTTCAAAAGTGATTTTTTTAAATTATGCATTTTATTTTTAAATACAGCGCATGCTATTTCTCATGGGGGAAGAATTACTTTGTTGATTTTCTTGTTAATGTTCCCCCTCTTGTCCAGGGTCAAACCTCCCCCCCCGCTTGACAGTCTTCCCTCCGTCCATGAGGGCTCCAGTCCCAAAAAAGCCACTCTGGTCTTCTGGCCAGTCTGCTGTCTGTGGGTTTTTTCAGATGTTACCTGGGGGGCTGATGGGAGTCCCGTTAGCAGTGGGGGGCTCTACCAGCCCGGTTCACAAACCAACAAAAACTTTCCAAATCAGCAGCTATCTGGCCCGAGGGGTCAGACTGGAACAAGGATAAGGGCTACAAAGTAAATGTCTCTGGGGTCCACGACTTCAAGAAAAAAAGTCAAAAATCCGACTGCTGAAGAGTATACCAGAATTACATTTAAAATCTGCTTCTTTCTTGCTTGGCTGTTTGGTACTCAAGGTTTTGAAATGTTTTAAGTTGCTATCCCCGTAATAAATATGGGTTTCAGTCGGGTGGACTGATTGTTTTTGCTTTGCAAAAGCTGTATTTTGTTTTTATTGATTCAATAAAAGCATTGTCATTTTAAAAAGTGTTTTGAATTTTTGTATTTATCAGAAAATAATTTGAAACAGTATTTTTTGGGGTTATTTCAAATTTAACAAGAACCCCCATTTTTTTTCAATTATTACAATTACTAATCAAATAAACTGACAGCAGGTAATATATGTGGAAACTCGTGTTCATTTCCTAAACAGTTTTTTTGGGGCAATAAATTTACCACAGCATTTATTATGGGTTATCATTCGACTACAATAGAATAATAGTTTCCCATCACCGTCCACGCTGCATTTGCTGAAAGGCTCACCAGAGAGCACACTAATTATTATCATCAAGAATACATGAAACTGCATCTGGACAGAGGGACCACGTGGCTGGAAAGGCCTGAAGAGGGAAACGATGGCTCAAAAAAAAAAACTTTGCACCCCATCAGTGAAGCATCACCTCCCCCCTGCTCTTCTTTCTCCCCCCCCCCCCCCCCAAAACACCTGCTGGCCTCCACCCCTTTTTAATTTCTCTAACAAATTAGGATGTTTAAGCCCTGCTCTCACTCAGGGGGAGCGCACTGAAAAAACGCAAAGAGTAATTTTCTTTATTTATGACTCATCATTTGTTTTTTTTCACATTGAGAGAAAACCCCAAAAGCCCAAAAGGGTTTTAATATCTTAAACCTAGCATGTTTAAATCATTCTGAGAGTCGGGGGAAATATTCCAGTTGTATCCAGTAAACAGAGAGCAACCAAATCAACTTTAAACCAAAAACTGTCAATAAGGTTTTTGATTGGGAACCCCCAACAGCCCTCCCCATCCCCCCTCCCCTCCTCAAAACCCGCCCTCCTTTCCCCTCCTCTCATAACCTGGTTCTTCAGCCTCACCCTCCTCCTCCCCAACCTTTTTACATTGCACTCCCTAGTTTTTAATAAAAAACACATTGTCACCACACACTGACAACATGTTGGGGAGCCTCTCACTCTCATCGCTGCTCTAACATGTAAGGAGCTGATTTCTGCACTTTGACCTCATTTGGGTTCATCAGCCTGTGTTTCTCTTGACTCCATTTCATTTGTTGTTTCCCAGGGGTGAGTGGTGTGACGGGGCTGACACAGAACCCCTGTTATGGCTGAGGAGGGAAAAACGGCCACCTGGACTGTAACCTGGGGGTATTTCTAAATCAAGCTTGTTTGTTATAAACAGTTTCCAAGGAGTTCCTCATATGTTTGAGGTTTTACGATAGCGGGGCTCTGTAAGCTATGGGTCTGGTTTTCCCCCCTCCCCAAATTTAAACTAATCATCAGTCACATCAATTTTCTTTGATCACAACAATGGGAGGGGGGAACTCAGCAGCCTATTATTGTAAAACATGGGACAGCTCTGCTAACCCGAACGTATCACAATTTACACCCTGCAAAAACCCCCTCACCAAATACTTCTGCTTTTTGGGGCTCTGACCCAAACTTGACTGGAAATGAAGCCGTCATAACCCAAAGCCCTCGTTAAATTCACACATGATAAACAGATATAAAAATCTAACCAACTCTAAATCTCCTTAATGGATTTTTCACATGAATCCTAAAGAAACAAAAGAAAAGTTACTTTGCCCCTAGTTTTCATGTTTACCAGCTGTGACGCTTGGGAAATAAAACTTGAACAATGACAATCAAATCAAATCACAGTACAAGTTTACAACTACAAGTTCAATTAATATTTTGTGACATTTTCATATGAATAAATCGTCTTTTCTACTTTCTCTTGCTCTTTTATTTGAACACAACATAAAATTTTAAAATACAACCAAATTTATGAAACTTTTTTCATTGCTTTTCCAAACACTCATGTGAAGTCCTTTTCCCCGGAAAAATCCTCGGTCCACGGAATGATGTGTTTTACTTCCTGGCACCAAATACATTTGTTTGGAATAAAAAAAGAAAAATGGTAGTTACAGGAGCTGATAGCCACAAGGTGAACGACAAAGAAGAGACCTTTACCTCAGAAACTCAAACTTCATCAAAAGAAAGTCCAATGAAAAACCCATCACAGTGCGGTGACTGTTTATTACATGTCTCTAAAGTGCAGTGAAAAAAGCAGCAGTACCATGGATTACCACTTTAAAGTAAAAAACATGTCATCAGCTGGTGTGTAAGGTTACCCAAAACAGTCAATCAACAAAGCACAGTTCAACAATGACCTAACGACAAGCTTCGCACTTACCCACAACAACATGTAGAGTCAGAGATTTGTGATGGGAAAACCATCGTTCATCCAAAAAATCTGGGATCTATAGTAGCATCCAGTGGGGCAGAGGAGTCAGGGAAATTGTAGTGTAAGAAGTTTAGATGAAGGTAAACTCTGCTATCATAGAACAACACTGTTTTTTGACAATATACAAGCTGAAGGGAGCATTAGAACATGACCCATACTTGAAACATATTAGCCTGAAACTAAGGGTTTTAGAAAAGAGATTCTACATGGAAGGGAATGACGGAGGTTTTGATGTGAAATCATATACAGACATATTAGTTTATGGATGAAAGTCTGAAACCCCCCTTCCCCTTTTCCCCCCCC
>JAXDDX010000785.1:12500-15000 GCA_034670405.1 Hoplostethus atlanticus
AAAAAAAAAAATATTAAAAATTAAAAATAAAAAAAAAAATAGAAATTATTAAAAAAATAAAAAAATAAATAAAATTAAAAAAAAAAAAAAATTTAAAAATAAAAAAAAAATAAAAAAAAAAAAAATTAATAATTAATAAAAAAAATAATTTAAAAATAAATTATATTAATAACATATAAAAAAAAAAAAATTAAAAATAAATATATATATAAAAATAATAAATAATAAAAAAAAGTATATCAAAAAATCAATTAAAATTAAAAAATAAAAAAAAAATAATAATAATAAAAAATGAAGAATAAAAATAATAATATAAAAAAATATATAATAATAATAAATAATAGAAAGATTAAAAAAAAAATATATATATTAAATAAAAAATTTAAAAAAATTATATACATATTTTATAAATTTATATGTAAAAATATGAAAAAAAAATAAAAAAAAAAAAAATTAAAAAAAATAAAAATATAAAAAAATAAAAAAAATTTAAAAATAATTAAAAAAAAAAAAATAAATAAATTTAAAAAAAAAAAAATAATGTATATAAATATAAAATTAAAAATAAATAATTATAAATTAATAACAAAAAAAATAATAATATTAAAAAAAAAATTTATTTATCATAAAAGTAAAAATAAAAAAATAAAAAAATAAAATTAAAAATTAATAAAATTAATAAATAATAAAATAAAAATATAATAAAAAATCTAATAAAATAAAAATAAAATAAAAAAAAAAAAAAAGAAAGAAAAAATAATATAAAAAATATAAAAACATATAAATAATATATAAAAATATTTTATAAAAAAAAATAAATAAAAAATAAAATAAATAAATTAAATATATTAAAATGATAAATTAAAATTTAAAAAAATATAAAAAAAAATAAAAAAAAAAAAAATAAATTATAAAAAAAATATTAAAAATTAAATAAAAAAAATAATAGAATTAAAATAATAAAAAAAATAAAAAATAATAAAAAAATAAAATAATTTATAAAATATATAAAAAAATAAAAAAATTAGAAAGAAATAAATTATATAAAAAAAATAATAATTTATAATTATTAGAAAAAATAAATATAAAAAATAATAATTTAAAAATAGAAATATAAATAAAAAAAAAAAAAAAAAAATAAATTTAAATAAAAATTAAGAATTAAAAAATTAAGATAAAACATATAATTTATTAAAAAAAAAAAAAAAGAAAATATTTAAGAAAAAAAAAAAAAAAATAGATTAAATTTTAAAAAAAAAAAAAAAAAAATATATAAAAAAAATTTATAAATAATAAAATAAAATTAAAATAATTAATATAAATTTATAATAAAAAAAAATAAAAAAGATAAATTAATATATATAAAAATTTTTGATAATAAAAATAAAAGTATAAATAAAATATAAATAATATTAACAAATTTAAATATAATAAAAAAAAAAAAAAAAAATTTAATTTTAAAAAAAAAAAATAAAAGTATTATAAATATAAAACAATATATTAAATTAAATATAAAATAATAATATTATAAAAAAAAAAAATTATATAAAATAATATTAAATATAAATAAATAATATAATAAAAAATTAAATTATAAAATTATATATAATAAAAGGAAAAAAAAAAATAATATAAAAATAATATAAATTAATTAATATAAAAATATATAAAAATATATAAATAATAAAGAATATAATATATAAAAAAAAAAAAATTAAAAAATAAAAAAAAAGTAGATAAATCAAAAAATAATAATTATTATTAAAAAATAAATATTTAATATAAAATAAAATTAATAAAAAAAAAAAATAATTTATATAAAAATAAATAATAAAATAATATAATATTAAAACATAAAAAAATAATATATTAATAAGAAAAGAATAATAAAAAAAAAAAAAAAAAAATGACAAAATTAAAAAATAATTTATATAATAAAAATATAAAATATAGATATAAAATAAATATATAAATCAAATAAATATATAATATAAATAAAATAAAAAAAAAAAAAAAAAAAAATTAAAAAAATAAAATGTATAAAAAAAAAAAAATAAAAAAAAAAAATTATAATAAAAAAATAATAAAAAAAAAAATAATAATAAAATAAAATAATAATATATAAATAAAAAATAAATAATAAAATATAAAATAAAAATATAATAAATAAGTAAAAATAAATAAAAATAAAATTAAAAAAAAAAAAATAAAAAAAAAAAAAAATTAAAATATAAATTAATAAAAAAATAAAGATAATAATATATATAAATAAAATAAAAATAAAAAAAAAATTATAAATTAAAAAATTTATAAATTAAGCAAAAAATATCTTAATTAATAAAAAATAAAATATTAAAAAAAAATAGTTATTAAAATCAAAAAAAAAAAATAAAATGAAAAAAAAAAAAAATAATAAAATAAATTAATAATTATTATAAATTTAAAATATAAAATTATAAAATAAAAATAAAAAGAATATTATAATATAAAAAAATAATTA
>JAXDDX010000786.1:0-22764 GCA_034670405.1 Hoplostethus atlanticus
TTTCGCTTTTGGGTCTAAACTTTTAGCTTTTTAAAAAAGTGTTAACTGTAATGAGAAAATAAATAAAATGAAGACATCAACAAACTGAAATAGGACAGTTGACCAAACATCTTACATTGATGTCATTCAGCTCCTCCTTCAGTGTCTGGGAAGCGTTCAGGAGCTCATCAGCTGTCTCTCTCAGTGACTGGCTGGCTTCAGTCACATGGTTTTTCTTGACCTGTTCCTTCCAGTTGTCAATCGCCTCAGGAAGTGCAAATGCCAGTGCAACTGCACCTCCTGCAAGCTGTTCATGATTGGGAAAGGAGGATTTTGAATATTATCAGATGTGTTTTTCTTTGTTTTGTCTTTCAGATCCCAAGGGGACTAGTGATGGGATAGAGTTTCCCTCCGCTGCCACCAGGGAGGGAAACATTAACCAAAAACTACTGTTCAACTGTTAAGTGGCAATTGACTGTTCTTTCCTTTTCTAGTAATCAGATGGGAAAAGTCATTTGTTATATATATACAGTATATATATATATATACACATATACACAAGATGATCTTACCATGGCACCTTTAGCTGCTGTTTTAAGTGCAGTTGTAGAGACTTTCTTGACAATTTTCTGAGCTCCTTTCGAGACCAAAGTTTTGCTTATTTTTCTGCTAGTGTGAAGTGCAGATAATGCCAACAGGCCAGTCAGTCTAATTAGATTTACAGAGAGTTGTATGCGCATGTGTATTCTATCCATAGATAACATTGGTCTATTTCTAACTCTGCCCATGTTCATACGCCACGTCACTCCGCTTCGCTTCGCCATAGCTCCGACAATCCGATCTATGACGTATTGGTCCTCTTCATCAGACTCTTCCTCTTTCTCCTCCTTTAGCCTCTGGAACAGTTGCTTCATTTTCTCTCCAGTTTCATGAGTCGTCTTTGCTAGCTTCTCTGCCTTTTTCATGGTGTCACTTGATATGAAGTGCTCAGTAAGCTGAGCAGCCACGCTGACCACTAGACCGGTACCTCCATATGCTGCTCCTAACAAACCTAAAAATGGAGCTGCAACACCTCCAGTGAACAGAGTAGCTGCACCGGCCCCTATCAAACACGCAGCACCCAACACCGACACTGTACTCCCCACACACTGACTGCCATTGCATTTCTCCCTGAGTGACTCCAGGTCCTTGGCCAGTTTCCTCAGCTGCTCTGCACATCGCTCCCTCTGCTCGATCCAGGAGAAAATCACGTCGACCAGCGTGTCTGCGGTGTCCATGGTCTCCCGGTCCTGCGGTTCCTCCTGACCAGAGGAGAAAACCTCAACCTGTTTCCGTCTGCATCCACGATGTGAACAGGAGACAAAACAGATACAACGAGATAAAACAAAGTGCAGGTGACTGATTACAGACTATTACTGTCACCAGAAGTCCATTCATTTCCAGGGAAACTCAGCTGACATGTGGACAGTCAACAACAAACATGTTGAAAGGCAATACCAAAGTAGCTTGTCTTGGTCCAAACTAGTTGCAGACCATTACATATCTGCAGTCAGAGCCTCTCACATCGCCCACAATCATCCAAGCTGCTTACAGTGAACAAGTAGTAAGTATATTGGTGTGAATGCATGACATTGCTCAGCAAAACCCTTCCCTGGATTAACATGAAAGATTCTAATTCTTCATAATGTATGTTAGCATTGCACTCTCTTCGATTCCATATGGTAAAAGACACATTTTCATATACAAAAAATACACAATCTGCCTGTTCTTTGTAGCTGCAGACAACAATTGGTCAGACTAGAGCGACTCAAGAAACAAGTTGCTGGTTGTGTGAACGCTGTTTAAGATGAATAACACTCAGAAGAAAAAGACATGTCCTCCTTGAGGTCAGATCAACCTACCTTGGGAGATAACTGTGACTAGCCTCACAACTATCAGAGAAAACATTACACAACCTGGGTGTGTGTGGGAAGGGTAACACAATGTCGGTCTATATTTGTTGGATTAGATAACTGATTATTATGAACAGTAGAACCAGTGAGGCTGGTTTTGGCACAAAGCATCTCATGTTGAACCTGATCTGATCTGATCTTTCCTGGTTAGACGGCAACAAAATCAGCACAGTACTGTGAAGAGTTAAAACCAGATGCTGATCCTGGTTAAAGCCAGACAGCAGTTCCTGCTGGTTGGGAATTAATGTTGTTATGAAATTATACATTAGAGTAAGAAACAGAATCACTTTGTCAAGTTCATTAAATGTGCAGGAATTGTCTCGGTGGCATTGCTGCAGAGACCTGTTGACATGCACGGTGCAGGGAAAAACTGATGGACCATACTTCTCTGCAGAGGGGTGTCGTAAAGTAACAAGTTGAAGCACGAGAAGAAAACAACATTACGAGGCTCTTACCTGTTCTTGAAAGATTAAGTCAAATAAGGTTGTGACTGTTAGACTATTACGACTATTAGAATCTGCAGCAGACGTCTATGGTTGCGTTCAAAGACTAACAATGTTTAATGGTCTGTGCTCTACTAGTTACACCGTCTGTATATAGAAGTGAAACTCCACCCGGTTTCCTCTCCGTGCACCATGTGACTTCTTGTAAATGCCCAGCTGCAGTACTTCGCCCTCTGATGATAAGACAGTGTAACATGCAGGGTCCAAGTCCAGGCCTGTCACTGTCCAGCACAAACATCTATAAATCATATCTCTCAAAACTTTACAGACAGGTTTAATGTAGTTGTTTGTTCCTAATATATATTCCCTGTTTCATTCTCTTGTACCTCTGTGTATTTTTATACTCCCATCTTATTGGCTTGTATACATTTATGTTTTATTCTCTCGAAGCGCTTTTGTAACTTTGGCTTGAAAAGTACAATGCAAATACAGTTCATTCTTGTTATCTTTACATGTTAATAGATGTATTAAAATCACATTTAAGTTGCTTTTTGTTTTGGAAGTAAAAGTAAAAGTAATGTGGTCAGAGATGTAACTGAAAACACCCGTGGAAGATGTGCACCTATTTTCAAGTGTAGACAAACTAACGGCGTCTATGTTAAACACAACACTGTGGTCTTATGTAACAATATTACATCTGTATGATCAATAACCAGATTCACAGAACACAAAACAAATGAAAGGAGGAGGGAGTTTCCTTTCAAAATAAGATATCCACCGAATTCTGATGGCAAAGCGCTATGTCAATGAATTACCTGGTGCTACTTTGTTTTAACCAGACCTCTAGATGAACACTGTTGTCTGCATGCTTTGTGCAAAGGCTGCAGCGGTGTGAAACCAACAGTGCACTGCATGACCCTGGAAGCCCCTCCCTGTTTTCTCTGAGGTCACGTGATTTCTCGTAAGACATCTCTGTGTGTGCTTTGGTTTTATTTGCACACTATCTCATCTTGTCATTGAGAGAGTGATTGAGAGTTATCACCTATGGCCTGCTGGTGTTATTTGAAAACATCCAACGTTAAATCTGTTTCTGGGTGAACGCTACTGGACACATTTGGAGATGGATTTGTGTCCTCTGTGGAGTATGAGAGTTCTTGTGAATGTGGAGCTCCTCTCCTCCTCCATGCCTACTAGTACCAACAGCAGGGAGATACCTCTGTCTTGTCCACAGCCACTTGTAGTGAGTGCAGCAGCAGGTTTAAATTCCTAGATCACCGATATTGGTCAGTCGTAAAACACGTGTGAGTACTGAGTGCGTTCCTCTGTCTGCTGCTTAACCCCTAAACCCCTAGCTTCAGAGTGTGATTGACTTGAGAAAACTCCCAGATGTGAATGTGTGCACGCATGAGGCTGGGTTTCCACGAGCATATTTGGTCTAATCACCTTCTCTGCTGACCGGATGACGCGCTGCAGTCCGGCTTTTGTCCCTGGCAGTGGCACCAGCGAACCAGACGATGATCGATGCGGTGAGGATGGACTCTATGATGGCCGTGTAGAACTGGACCATTATTATCTGCGGCAGGTTCAACTTCTTCAGCTGCAGCAGGAAGTACATCCTCTGCTGGGCCTTCCTGGTGATGGATCTGATGTTCTGCTCCCACCTGTGGTCCTGGGTTATGGTGGTGCCCAGGAATCTGAATGACTCCAGAGTGCTGACAGGGGAGCCACACAGGGTGAGGGGTGGGGTGGGGGCCGGGCTCCTCCTGAAGTCCACTACCATGTCTTAAGAGTGTTCAGCTCTAGGTTGTTAAGGCTGCAACAACATTTATGTAACACAGGTCTTATGTAACATCTGTATGATCAGTAACCAGATTCACAGAACACAAAACAAATGAAAGGAGGAAGGAGTTTCCTTTCAAAATAAGATATCCGCTGAAAACGGTTATTTTGATGGCAAAGCGCTATGTGTGACCATAGAGGGCCCTTTCACACACCAAACACATCCAACAACCACACTGTTGTCTGCATGCTTTGTGCAAAGGCTGCAGCGGTGTGAAACCAACAGTGCACTGCATGACCCTGGAAGCCCCTCCCTGTTTTCTCTGAGGTCACGTGATTTCTCGTAAGCTGTTAAGACATCTCTGTGTGTGCTTTGGTTTTATTTGCACACGATCTCACCTTGTTATGGACCAAGTTACTCCAGAACAAGACAAAGATGAACTCTCAGGAAAACCCAGCCTTTAAAAAACACTTAAATGACTATTAAACTGGATTTTACATAGAAGCCTACATAGAAACCTGTCCTGGTTTTAGAGGAAGGGGAGAGGGAGAGTAAATCCTTACATGAACTGATGAAGAACAACTTTAGCTAGCTAATAATAAAATGTCTCCCCTCATCATTGGTGCTAGGGGGAAGTACACAGCTTTCACCCTGTTGAAATGAACAGTTGCACCACTTGATGTCACTAGTTACATCTTGTTGTGTAATCATATCAAATTATATTCAAAATTCCACACGTTAATGTATGTAGCAACTCTAACACACATATATACAATAATTCATAGGCTACACGATTACATTTATTTTAAACTAAAAAATGTCTATAACACACAGTTATCTTCAAAGGTAGGTTGATCTGACCTCAAGGAGGACATGTCTTCTTCTTCTTCTGAGTGTTATTCATCTTAAACAGCGTTCACACAACCAGCAACTTGTTTCTTGAGTCGCTCTAGTCTGACCAACTGTTGTCTGCAAAGAACAGGCAGATCGTCTATTTTTTGTATATGAAAATGTGTCTTTTACCATATGGATTCGAAGAGAGTGCAATGCTAACATACATTATGAAGAATTAGAATATTCCATGTTAATCCAGGGAAGGGTTTTGCTGAGCAATGTCATGCATTCACACCAATATACTTACTGCTTGTTCACTGTAAGCAGCTTGGATGATTGTGGGCGATGTGAGAGGCTCTGACTGCAGATATGTAATGGTCTGCAACTAGTTTGGACCAAGACAAGCTACTTTGGTATTGCCTTTCATAACGTTACATCACTTCGATGAGTTAACATGCTAGCTAGCAAGTGCTAATTAACTAGCATTAATCGAAAATAGCTCAATAAGATGACTTCACCATCAACCATCAACCCAAGGATGGATGCAACCGTTTAGATGTTTATTCCTGTGGTCTTGTGTCCGTAGAGAACTGGGAAGCTTTGAATGGTTGTGATCAACTTCTTGCCCATTTTGAACTTGCCAGGCAAAACTATTGTTCATGAAACACAATCACATCGTGGGGAAACAAAGAAGCGTGAAGTTCAACTGTAGCCAACTTTTCTCGAGTGTTTGTTGTTGACTGTCCACATGTCAGCTGAGTTTCCCTGGAAATGAATGGACTTCTGGTGACAGTAATAGTCTGTAATCAGTCACCTGCACTTTGTTTTATCTCGTTGTATCTGTTTTGTCTCCTGTTCACATCGTGGATGCAGACGGAAACAGGTTGAGGTTTTCTCCTCTGGTCAGGAGGAACCGCAGGACCGGGAGACCATGGACACCGCAGACACGCTGGTCGACGTGATTTTCTCCTGGATCGAGCAGAGGGAGCGATGTGCAGAGCAGCTGAGGAAACTGGCCAAGGACCTGGAGTCACTCAGGGAGAAATGCAATGCCAGTCAGTGTGTGGGGAGTACAGTGTCGGTGGTGGGTGCTGCGTGTTTGATAGGGGCCGGTGCAGCTACTCTGTTCACTGGAGGAGCTTGATTCCAGCCAATTTGGCTTTAGAGAAAAAAGAAAAACTCTTCCATCACGACATATGAAAGGACAGTTTTGTTATTGACTTCCATAGTAGAATTGGGTCGTAATAAGTAAGTAAAGGGGGTGGATACTTTTATTAACTAGATTTTTCATCATATCATAGCCACTCTATATCAGATATTAGAGACATAATAATATATTTCTATATCAAACAAGTTTTTTTTCACTTGCAATCACATTTAAAATCATTTTCAGAGCCCTCGTGATCATCTCGTACATCAGGCTGTTTCACTTGTCTAAACAAAGTCTGAAGACTGCAAATATTCACTATATCACCAAAAACAACATTATAGCAATAATAATTGTTGGGTATTAAACATTTCTTACCACATCCTCTGAACTTTTGACCCTCGAATGTAACATTCTAGCATTCTATTAATATTTTGATGTTGCTGTGCAGAAGTGGGAATGGGAAGTCTGCTATCACAGGACGCTGTGGTGAGCAGACTCAGACAGGTACAGGGATTCTCAGACATGCGGGGCTAAAACCCACGCCTGCATGATCGCTCAATATCCTGTTCTGAAGAATCAGTTCAGTTATGAAAGTTGTGTGTTCAACTCTATATAACCCCTGTACACGTGTGAATAAACTCAGAACCTTGCTGACACGCAAATTGCTTGTTGTTGGTGTTGGAAATGGGAAAGTCACAGAGTAAGCAAGTCAAATTACAAAATTTGATTAAATACAAGGGCTCTTCTGATGTTCCAAAAGGAGCCAGGGGTAAATATTCCTACAATCCAGCCACACCACCTGCAAATACTGAGACTCCAATTGAGTTTGTTCAAAACAGATTGGGTGGGTTTTACACTCAGCCGTTCTCAGACAATTTGGCAGGCTGGACTGAAGGAATAGGATCCCAGTTGCTGAATCCTTGGCCACGCGAAGGGTCATTTGATGATTATCATGTTGACTTAGCCCAAAGATGTATGGATCAAGATTTTGGGGATCCTAATTGGGATTACAAGTACATGAATGAGGCTTTGGCTGGATGGCTGAAATTGAAGCCCCTTTGGGACAAAGCGCATCCAGCACCAAAACCTCCATTACCTAAACCAGTGGCTCAATTACCACCTCCAACTCTGCTGTTGCCAGAACGAAAAGTCCTTAAACCAGTACCTCAGAGGCCCCCACCATCCGCTCCTAAGCAGTTGGTAATGGCTCAGACGGTTGTGAGAGGTGATAGTAGTGATGAGGAAGACATACTAGGAGCTATGGGTGCCACTATTGTGTATCCTGATTTGACAAAACTTAAGGCTGATTCAGAATCAGGCTCTAAGTTGACTCTTAGATCCTCTATTAAAGGAGGACAAATCCACCTCCAGAACCTTAACCTGATAATTATGCTAAAGCACTTACAAAGAAAGATAAAGTACGGGAAGAAGAAGAAAAAGTACAGGGTGCATATCCCTTTATGACTGTTGGAGAGCAAGTGATTGTGAAGGGTCCAAGACTAGAAGATATGCAGGGCATATGTCAAAGGGCACCAGACCCACTGTGCAGTCCTACAACATATGTGTCATATTTGCTATCCATTTCAGCATATGTGCAATTTACTGGAAGGGATTGGAGATATTTGCTGACTAATACAGTTCAAAGTCTGAATCATGGCAACATCGTTGAACACATCCCTAGTCTGAAGGAAGGGAATGATGACACCTCTGGTGGGGTGAAGGGTTATTTTTGGGCTCAGGAAGACTCAATAGACAAACTGCTAACCGAGGTCAGGGATTATTTGGACACCCTGCAGTCTTGTAGGAAGGATTTGTCACACGCAGTAGGCTGCGTACAGGCTGAAGGCGAGCCAGTGACTACATTTGTGCAAAGGTTCATGAATACTTGGAGAAATGAGTGGAGATTTACTCAAGATCTGAGACAGATTAACGACCTAGTGGTACCACTACCTCCCATTGTGCCAGATGTGACTTCTATAACAGCTATCCCAGCAGAGCATGCGTGGTTTACTGTTGTAGATTTGACCTCAGCCTTTTTCAGCATCCCCGTACATCCAGACACGCGGCCCCTGTTTGCATTTACGTATAGGCAGAAGCAATACACGTGGACTAGGCTCCCACAGGGCTACGTTGACTCCCCTGCTGCATTTGCTATGGTGGTACGGACTACGTTGGCGTCCTTCGTTCCTCCCCCGGGATGTACGTTGATCCAATAAGTGGATGACCTGTTGTTGACTGGTATAGACGCTGACACATGTCAAACAGCCTCTGTAATGTTAATGAAACATCTACATATGTGTGGACATAAGGCATCTCTTTCCAAGCTGCAATGGTGCAGGAAGGAAGTGAAATATCTGGGTTTCATGCTGACCAAAGGACAAAGAGTGTTGTCTGCTGACAGAGTAATGGCTATACAAGAGGTCCCTCCACCAAACACAAAGAAGCAAATGTTGAGTTTTCTGGGAATGGTGGGCTATTGTCGCCAGTGGATACCCGACTGTTCCCACCATGACAAAATACTGCGAGCATGCACTCTAAAAGATGCCCCTGATAGAGTGGTGTGGGATAAAGAAACGGCAAATTCTTTCTCCACATTAAAACAATCATTATGCTCTGCTCCGGCCCTGGGGCTGCCAAACTACGCACTTCCTTTTCACCTGTATGTCTCTGAAGATGGTGCAACAGCCGCTGCGGTGTTGGCTCAGACACACGGAAGTGGTTATCGCCCTTGCGCTTTTCAATCGAAGACGCTTCCTGTGGTGGTTCAAGGCATGCCTGCGTGCTTGCGGGCGGTTGCAGCGTGTGCCATGATGGTGGAGGATGCTCAGAGGCTCGTGTTGTCACATCCCCTCACATTACACGCTTCCCATCAAGTGGGAACAATTTTGAATAATTTGTCATCACAGCATATGATGGCACAAAGACGTAGTGGGTATGAGGCAACGCTCACGGCCACACAAGGGTTAACAATCATTACAACACCTGGCTCTAATCCAGCATTGCTATTGCAGCGTATGTTAATGGAAACAAAAGAGGGCGGGGTTTCCCCCTCACATGACTGTATCCAGGAACTAACTGTAAATGCATCAGCCAGACCAGACTTGCAATCCACTCCATTAGATGAAGGCAGGAAGTTGTATGTAGATGGGTCATGCTCACACTTCTGATGATGTCTATCTCTGTGGTTATGCAGTCTGTGAGTTACCAGACATAGTACATGAGGCTTCCTCTTTGAACATGCTGTCTGAGCAGCAGGCTGAATTAACTGCAATTATAAGGGCTTGCCAGCTATCCCCTGGTAAACCACTGACAATTTATACCGATTCTCGCTATGCCTTCGGGGTCCCATACGGAAATGTAATATATGTACATATAGTAAATTTCCATATATGAAATATATGTACATATGAAGGAAAAATATATATGTACATGTATGTACAAACTATATATGAAACCTATTAGAAACTGGAACAATTTCATATATGACATATATGTCTCGCCCATACAAATATATGTATGTATAATGCATTTTGTGACATATATGTGTAATTTATATTTTATACGTATGAATAATTATATACGTGACATATATGTCTAGCCCATACAAATGGATGGACTGCATTTACAGTATATGCCTCTCATTCACACCGATGGCAGTGAGCTACCATGCCTGACCATCGGGTTCAGTGTCTTGCCCAAGGACACTTCAATATGTGGACTGGAGGAGCCGGGGATCGAACCTACAATCTTCTGATTGGAAGCCGACCCGCTCTACCTCCTGAGCCACAGGCGGGGATACCAACCACTATACTAACTTATGTTATATATGTTGTATCTATGTTGTTTTAATAAACTTGTATATATATATATAAATTAAACATATATTGTTAACATATATGGTTGCAACATATAATACCATATACAAATTCATACAATAAAATGTTTTAATAGATGTACATATACAAATTTTACTATGGATATTTCATATATGTTAAAAACCTATATCATCATACATCCAGAGGATGTATGTATGTGGTAATAATATATCGCCTTATATGTAACATATATGGCAATATCGCTCGCTGATATAGGGGCATATATGTCATATATTACAGTTCCGTATGGGGTGGCTCATGATTTTGGTAAATTATGGCAGGGTCACACAGCTCTTATGGAAATATCTTACAATAGACTGGAAGTTCCATATTCCATATCACCCGCAATCCTCAGGTGTGGTAGAAAGAATGAATAGGACATTGAAGGAAAAACTAACCAGAGCCACACTGGACAAAAGTATAAGCTGGGTAGAGTTACTACCTGCAATATTGGCCGAAATAAGGATGACTCCAAGTGCAACAACCAAATTATCTCCATTTGAAGTATTAATGGGCAGGCCATTTCCAACACCATGGGTGCAGGGGGCAGGGTGGTCCATGTCTCTCCGGAGATGTGGACACTGCTTTAGGTGACTATACAGTCGCCCTAATTGAGAAATTGAATGGCCACTACGGTGATGTATCTCTATCTCTCCCCCTACCAGGTGACCAACACACCCTTTCAAGCCCAGAGACTTTGTCCTCGTCAGATCCCTGAACCCCAGGAAGGTCGGCGAAGCATTTACCCCACCAACAGAGGTAGTAGCCGTGACCAGGACTGCAGTGCTGACCAGCGCCCAGCCCCAATGGATCCACGCTACCCGCGTAAAGAAGGCTCCGGCTCAGAGCAGCCCCTGATGCTGACCATACAGAAGAAGAATCCAACTAAGAGAAAACGGTGTGACTGGTTTGCCTTTTGCTTCCTCCCAGGCTTTTGTTTCATTCTCATGATGATAGGTGCATGGGCACTCTAGATGGGTTGCTTCTTCGGAGGCTTCAACAACTTCAGCCTATGTCTAGATCACCAAAGGGTCTTATCTCTGTTGCCTTATGGAATAGCGACCACTGGCATCACAGCTTACTCGACTCCCATTCAACTGCCTGCATCAATTACGCACCTTGAGATTACTCAATGTGAAACATAGAACATACAACATAGAAGTGTTTTCTTATCCTTTATTTCAAGGTTTAATAGTGCAAACACGTGATTACAGAATCAGGTGCAAATATATTTTGTGTAATGATGAAAGACGTATGTTTTATGCTTTATCTGTCTCTTCTGGCCAGTTAATTAGCATTTATTTAGGATGGTTATGTGTTTATTATGTTTTATACTTATTCTTTTAGAATAAAAGAGTGCAATGTTGGATATTAAACATTTCTAACCACATCCTCTGAACTTTTGACCCTCGAATGAAGCATTCTAACATTATATTAATATTTTGATGTTGCTGTGCAGATTAGTGAAAGTCTGCCATCACAGGACGCTGTGGTGAGCAGACTCAGACAGGTACAGGGATTCTCAGACATGCGGGGTTAAAACCCCCGCCTGCATGATTGCTCAATATCCTGTTCTGAAGCATCAGTTATGAAAGTTGTGTGTTCAACTGTATATAACCCCTGTGCACGTGTGAATAAACTCAGAACCTTGTGAACCTTTGTTCTCCGAGCTCGTGCTTGACAACTTTCAATCACAGGACAGAGACACAGGACCCAAAACCAGTGCAGAACATCAAGAGTTTCCAACATCTACGTTTCTTCTTTATTAGACAGTTTACAATAAACAGTGACAGAGAATCTTGAATCAGATTCAAACCCACAACATCCTGCGTACATGATAGACATCTTAACTCTTAACTCGCTGGACCACAAGGACATTAAAACAAAGATAAAACAGAAAGTATAACATGTATGACACCTGCTGGTGGTGTTATGGTGTTATGGTGACCATATCTCCTTGTCTGTCTCATTGTCTTATTTATGTTTATTATTGGATTCAACAAAAAAAATGACCAAATATGTTTTGTTGTGGTTCTTGCAAAAAGAAAGATCAATGAGTTCTCTGACACCAGGACATTTGATCAATACCAGATAAATACCATCAATATGCTTGATGCTTGGTCTTTCTCCCAAACAGTCATGGACTGTATCATAGCTGCTGGTTCCTATAAACCACGTGGTTTTCTGGTCCTTCTAATCATCCAGTCAGATATATAACTGAATGGGCGTGAAGCAGAAACACATTCCGCATCTTCCCTGGGTAGATAAAGGGCCGAGGATCTGCAGGTTTTCATTCTAACCAAACACTACAGCAGCTGACAAATCTTATTCTGAAATACAAAAACGGGGCTTGTTTCTTCACTGGGAATGAACAATGAAAGGAACATTTTCATGGCTTGGCCTGCCAAAACATTAATGGTTGAAACAATTACAAATAAAAAGTAAGGGTGAGGGAAAGGTGATCGACACAGCATCCATTAATTTAGCTTTACATTTAATGTGACAGGTAAATTAGCTGTAACAATTAGACGTAATACAAATTAAACTTTCCTTTGACAAGGGAAAACATGAACTCTGAACAGTCTTGTCCCATGAAAAGCTTTATGAACGGTTAAATAAAATAACTTACTAACGTACCGGGGTCCGTGACAGACAGAGACTTAGGCATGGAGGCAGAGTTAACTGCCCCAACCCCGACTGGGCAGCCCGGCTGCATCCTCCGCGGAGCTCGGCAGGTCGTCGCCGCCTTTGACGCCCGCTCTCCCACTCCGTCTTTCCCGCTGCTGCTGGCTGAGCTCTCACTCCCACACGACACGCATACAGCCGACCGGATCTCCGTCCCTGCCGACTCAGGCACCGCCAGTCTCTCACCCTGACGGTCTCTCGCTCACACACCCACACGCCGGTAAAAAAGGCCACCGACTCAACTCTCCCCTGGATCCAAGCTAAGCCTCACCCCACCCTCCTCCCAGCTGCCACAGCAGCTAAAATACTTTAGATAAGGTTAGATAAGGTTTTGGTCACTTAGCTGAAACTGACACATAACTGACTTTAACTCAGAGTGAGTCACCAGAGTTGAAAGCCTGTATGTATACCCCATTTGGATACTGAAACTCAGTGGTATGCCCCTTTAATCTATTCCAGCAGATGAAGAGGAAGCAGCAGGAGGCAAGAAGAAGGTCTTAACTTTTTAATGTCTGTCTCCAACTGCGACACATCGTTGTCCATTATGTCAGTGTAGCTGAGTCAATATGTTGTTTATATTTTATTTTTATTTTTGTGAACATTCTCAAAACCTGTGTAATATTTTCTTTTATGGAGTCAAAGTGTTGGTATATCGCCAACTTTATATTGAATGAGTGGAGTGAATGTGTAAATAGTTCCGGTTTACCTGTTGTAGCAGGGGGGCTTCAATTATTGACGCAGTATAGCTGTAGAAGTGACGTAGTTGCAACCTCGCGGCAAAACTTGGACAGCTTTTGTGCTGGTAAGACGTGTTGTGATACTCTTTCTTCTTTGATTAATTTAGCGTGTTTAAAAGTAATTTAACCTGGTTTAAATTGCGTGGAAATATAAGGATAGCTCATTGCTAATGTTTCCCTGAGTTTTGTCATTGAGTTTGGTCAGAAAAACGGACTTTACTGCTGTTAAATCTGTCGGAGATTTTCCCTCATTTGCATATTTTCTGATGCGCTGTAGGTGACTGAGAGAATCTGTCAACACTGTCTGTGTACTGATTGTGCCCCGTGCTGCTCTTTATAGAGATTTAAAGTGCAGATCCTGAAGCCTGGTGTGACGAGTCTCCTTCAGCAACCATTCTATAGCCGCTACATAAAACTGGTGCCGTGACCCGGATCCATTGGTCAGCCGCCGCCGATCGCCGAGGTTCTGCTGTGTGCTTGTGACGTCTGTGATGCCCAGTTGGTGGACTTGTGGATTCTGTTAGCTGCTGAATTGATTGCTAATACTCTGTATAAATCCAGGTGTTCAGAATAATCAGTTATCTTCACAAAAAAAAAAAAAGAATAATATTGGTACAAGTTATAATTTTCTATGAAATTTGGAAAACTTCTAATTTGGTTTACTTGCTACCCCTTTATATGTCTGTAAGTTGAGTGAAATATGGCATGCGGAGGCAAGGATACGTTTAATATCTTCACACCAGTTCTTGGGAGAGGCAGGGGTACGTTTATCACAGATGGAGTAGTTCGGAGTAGGGCTCCAGTGTTAACAAGTGAGGAGACATTAGGATCAGATTCTATTACTGAAAATCCTCCACTTGAGCCTCAGTTTTCCACTCCTATTTCCAGCAATGTGAACACCACCCAACAGTTACGTGATCTCATCGGTGAGTTAGGGAGTCAGATAGGTGAGTCAATAGCCAGCCGCTTGTTAACCAGTCAGTCCCCACTCACTCCAAAACAGCCTCCATCAGCTAAGCCAGTTCGAGCTGAAGTGTCAGATACAACCATTGACCTTTCCAAAGTAAGCCTGGTTGTCAGATCTGATATCAAGGCGCCTCCCATGTACCGTGGTGATGGCGACGACAAATATTCCATTCAAGAGTGGATTGATACAATGGAGGTGTATTTGTCAAAGAGAGGTTTCTCAACCGATGAACAAATAGATGAGATTCTCAGCCATCTTCTTGGCAGAGTGAAAAGTATTGTCAAAGTGGGATTGAAAAGCAGCTCATCATCTGGTACAGTTGTTACTCCTGAGACAATCTATACTATCCTGAGACGTTACTTTAGCGAAACTCCTGTAGTGATGGGAAGACCGACTCTTTTAACTAACTCGATTCTTTCGAGCCGTCCGATAGAAGTGCATCGATTCTGAATCGATTCATTATGATTCACCAACAAAAACATACCATCCCACGTGAGGTTTGAACCTACAATCCTCAGCATGAGAGTCTGATGCTCTACTAACTGAGCTATACTAGTAATGGAGGCATATGAGCGCCACCCCTTTCAAACCAGATGTGTAACCAACTGTAAAACACCAACTAAACCACAGGTTAATGATAATTATATTTATAGTATTTACAGAGTATTGCTATTGATTTCATTTTATTTCGTGTGCTCTTGACTTTCTTTTTCTAATAGAGACATTTTTGTTGACCAATGTTAAATGTTAAATGGCTTATAGTTTACCCAATTACCAGTTAATTTATTAAACAACATCTTAAACAACAAAAACTGTTGACTTTCTTTTTCTAATAGAGACAGTTTTGTTGACAAATGTTAAATGGCTTATAGTTTACCCAATTACCAGTTAATTTATTAAACAACATCTTAAACAACAAAAACTGTTGTCAATGTGTGCAGAATAGATCGCTACATTATTACATTGGCCTTTTTCACGATCTAATATGGCTCCTTGATCCGGCAGGTACGCGGAAGTAGTCTCTCTCGTTCATCAGACGTGAACCGCTCGGACATCTCGGACATCTGCTCTCTTGGTTCGCGAGATGTCCGATTGAGTCCGAGAAGTCCGATATTCATCTGCTCTCTCGTTCATCTGCTCTCTCGGTTCGCGAGATGTCCGATTGAGTCCGAGAAGTCCGATATTCATCTGCTCTCTCGACTCGTTCGCGAGCCGCTCAGTCTCTCTCGTTCATCTGCTCTCTCGACTCATTCGCGAGCCGCTCAGTCTCTCTCGTTCATCTGCTCTCTCGACTCGTTCGCGAGCCGCTCAGTCTCTCTCGTTCATCTGCCCTCTCGTTCGCGAGCCGCTCAGTCTCTCTCGACTCGTTCGCGAGCCGCTCAGTCGGATCAGCGGTTCTCGTCCGATGAACGAGAGAGACTACTTCCGCTTACCCGCCGGATCAAGGAGCCATATTGGATTATGAAAAAAGCCAATGTAATAATGTAGTGATCTATTACATTCTATATACATTGACAACAGTTTTTGTAATGTTTAAGATGTTGTTTGATAAATTAACTGGTGATTTTTTAAATACATTTTTTTTTTCTGGCGCTGCTATAACCGCTGCTGAATCAATTCAGTCGCGTGTGCGAGTCGAATCAGCTCACTCACTTAACTGATTCGGTTCTTTTGAACGATTCGTTCGCGAATCGGCCATCACTAAACTCCTGGGTCTTGTCTACCACTGGCCGATTTCTATGCCACCCAGCCAACAGCAAGGGAAGCGCTAGTAGATTACTGGGTTAGACTGAATACAGCTGCCGAAACAGCTGACAGACACTTGAAGCGCCAGGGAAGTAGAATGGACAATATGGACGCAGAAATAGCAATGATGTTCATCAGAAACTGCCCTGATCCTAGTCTCGCCTGTGTTTTCAAGTGTAAGCCCATAAGTAAGTGGTCACTCACAGAGGTGCAGGAGGCTATCGATGAACATCAAAGGGAGTACCAAGTGAGAAAGTCAAACACGAACACGGCCAAAACGCATGCCCTCCATGTAGCCACTGCTGTAACGACTATTAGTCCTCCAGAGCCTGAAGTTGACTATGCCCAAGTGAACACCGTCAAGTGCACCTCAACCAATCCAACCAAGCCAAGTGAAGCAGCTGCTTCAGACCAGAGTGCTCTGGAGCGTGTGCTAAGTATGTTAGAGAGAGTGTTAGAGCATACCAGCCAGCCTCTTGATGCTGCCAGACCCCAGTTTTCCCCCTCAGATCGTTTCACCCCAGGCCCATGCCGAGTCTGCGGTAACAGTTCTCACTCGACACGAACACACTGCATGAGAGAAAGGAGATGTCTAGGCTGTCTAGAAGTGGGACATCAGCGAAAAGACTGCCCCAAAGCCACTGTTATGCAGCGAGGTGGTAGCTCACCTGGTCAGGGAAACTAAGTCACTCACACCTGGGAGGGGACCGTGTGAGTGACAGTAGTAAGACCCTCAACTCCAGTGAAGACATGCAGTCTGTGTATGAAGAAAGCCTAAAAGCTGCCCCACCTGGTACTAGTGTATTGTTCCAGAATATAACCAAGCTTAATACATCTGACAGTCTGTTCTACACTAATGCACTGGTAGATGATAAAGTTTCATTGCAAGCTCTGCTAGATACTGGCTCCATGGCCTGCACCATTAATGAAGAAGCTGAGCGGGTGCTTAAGGATGCTGGATTAGCATCAGAGCCCAACTGTGTTCACAATGACCTTGTGCTCGTTGGCTGTGGTGGAGTCGAAGTAAAGCCCAAATGTATTCACAACTTGAAGATGGAAGTGTATGGATGCACATTCAGTGTGCCTGCCTTAGTGGTTTCTGGGCAGAAAGATGAGCTGATCTTGGGCACAAATGTCATTAAACATCTCATAAGGCAGTTCAAACAGTCTCCCCACTTCTGGCAAGTTCTGAGCAAGCCTGAGTCCACAAATGCACCTGAGATCATGCAGTTCCTTAACATGTTGTCTGGCATCAACAGATGGAGTGGTGACACAATGCCAGATTTCATTGGCACTGTCAAACTGACACAGGCAGTAACTCTTCTCCCAAAGCAAGAGCACCTGGTTTGGGGCAAGTTGCCTGCAGTTTCACCCCTTTCCGAAGGCAGCACCATTATGGTTGAGCCACCAAAAGCACTAACCCACAAGAAAGACATCATGGTCTGCAGGTCAGTATCCTCTATGAACGGTGACAGATGGATCCCAGTCAGGATTTTGAACACCTCTGACAAAATCGTCACTTTAAAGCGTCACACCAAAGTGGCAGATGTGTCCACCTGCATAGCCATGGAGGACATGGATATGACCTCTGAGCAAAAGCCAGCTGAAAAAGTCAAAGTGCAGAGTCAGACAGTAGGTAGTGAGGCGACCAGCAGCCCCAGTCCCCCTCCTTGCTCCAGTTTTCATGACCGTTTACATGACTTGGGACTGGATGATCTGGATATTGATTCATGTGAGGTGTCAGACCACTGGAAATCACAGCTGCTGGAACTGATTCATAAGTATGATGACGTCTTCTCCAGGGGCAAGCTTGATTGTGGGCTGGTCAAGGATTTTGTCCACCGCATCCATTTGACTGATGAGCGGCCATTCAGACTTCCCTACCGGCGGGTCCCACCAGGGCAGTACCACAAGCTCCGACAGGTTCTTACAGAGATGGAGGAACGTGAGCTCATTCGCAAGTCCAGCAGCGAGTGGGCTTCTCCTCTAGTGCTTGTGTGGAAGAAAAATGGGGAGCTCAGGATATGTGTGGATTACCGCTGGTTAAATGCACGCACAGTCAAGGATGCCCATCCCTTGCCCCACCAGTCAGACTGTCTGGCAGCTCTGGGAGGTAACGCCATATTTAGTGCCATGGACCTCACCTCTGGCTACTATAATGTCACCATGGCAGAGGAAGACAAGAAGCTGACAGCCTTCACCACACCCATGGGGCTCTATGAGTTCAATAGGCTTCCTCAGGGTCTGTGCAACAGCCCTGCAAGCTTCATGCGCCTCATGATGGGGATATTTGGTGACCAGAACTTCTTGACCCTGCTCTGCTATTTGGATGATGTGCTTGTATATGCTCCCAACGAGGCTGAAGCCCCCAAGAGGCTTGAGACAGTTTTCAGCAAGCTGCACACACATGGCTTGAAGCTGGCCCCAAAGAAATGTCACCTACTCAGGAGAAGTGTAAGATTTCTGGGGCATGTGATTGATGAGACCGGTGTGTCAACTGACCCTGATAAGGTTAAGGCCATTGCTTCCTTCGTAGAGGCTGATCTCATGATGGAGGATGGTGTTACACCCTCCCAGAAGAAGATCCAGTCTTTCCTGGGCATGGTCATGTATTATCAGCAGTTCATACCCGACTGCTCTCGCATAGCCAAGCCGCTGTACACACTGACTGCTGCACCGAAGGGAAAGAAAGGAAGTACGAAAGGGACTGGACGACGTGCTGTTACATTCAGGAAGTTGCATCCGAACGATTGGAAGGAGGAACATCGCAGCTCGTTTGAACAGTTGAAAACTGCACTACTGGAGTCTGTCGTGCTTGCACACCCCGATTTCAGTCGGCCATTTATTCTATCTACTGATGCCTCTCTCGATGGCTTAGGTGCCGTATTGTCTCAGGTCAAAGAGGGTGAAAGTAAAGCACGCCCCATCGCCTTCGCCAGCAAGGCACTCAACCGCGCTCAAAGGAACTATCCTGCTCACCGCCTAGAGTTTTTGGCAATGAAGTGGTCCATTGTTGATAAATTTAGCCATTGGCTAAAGGGACACACCTTCACTGTTTGGACGGACAATAATCCGTTGACCTACATTCTCACCAAACCAAAACTCGACGCGGTTGAGCAAAGATGGGTATCCAAGTTGTCACCATACAACTTCACCATCAAGTACATACCTGGCCATAAGAACACTGTTGCTGACGCTTTGAGCAGGCAGCCGTTTGTCAAAGATCGTGTCTGCCAGAGGCTTTTGAAGAAGCCATAGGAAGGGCTGTTGGATGAGTCACAGCAAGTCCAAGTGGGTATAGTGCAGGAGACGTTCAGAGTCAGTACCAACCACCAGAGTGTTGAGTGTTCACTTTCCTCAGAAAATTTGGAGCGACTCTCTCTGACTGATGACGAAGTTTCTGCAGTCTTGGCGGGCCATGTTGAGTGGGACAAAGGTTCCAGAAAAAGGGTTGTCTCTTGGCTTGCTCAAGATCTGGAGAGGCTACTCCCACCAGGTCAAGACGTTCTGCCTGTCTTTTCACTCAAAGAGCTCCAAGATGAACAGAGGAGCGATGCCGCACTGTCACAAGTCATCTTGTTTGTCACTCGTGGGAGACGGCTGTCTAGAAGAGAGAGAGCTGGACTGTCATTAACAGTGCTCAAAATCCTGAAGCAATGGCAGAAACTAAAAACGCTTGATGGCGTCTTGTACAGAGTGTGCAAGGACTCTCTAACTGGAAAAAAGCGACATCAGTACATGGCACCCTCCTCCTTGGCTAGCCATATTTTGCGTGGGGTTCATGATGATGCTGGCCATCAGGGTCAGACCAGGACCTTGCACTTGGCTAGGCAGCGATTATTCTGGGCGGATATGGAGCGTGATGTCAGAGACTATGTAAAACGCTGTGTTGTCAGTAAGACATTGGAGCCTGAGGGAAGGGCCAAGCTTGAAAGTATCAAGACCACAAGCCCCTTAGAGCTGGTCTGTCTGGACTTCTGGTCTGCAGAGGATGCCAAGGGAAGGACTGTGGATGTGTTAGTGGCGACAGACCATTTCACTAAAATGGCCCATGCCTTCAAATGCTCTGACCAGTCAGCAAAACAAGTCGCACGTCAGCTGTGGGATGGATATTTTTGCATCTACGGATTCCCGCAAAGGATCCATGCAGATCAGGGTGCAAATTTCGAAAGCCAGTTGATTCAGGAGCTGTTGCAGATTGCTGGCGTGAAAAAATCAAGAACAATGCCTTATCATCCCATGGGCAATGGCCACACTGAAAGGTTCAATCGAACCTTAGGGAACATGATCAGGGCTTTACCTCCCAGGGATAAGCAGAGATGGCCACAAATGCTACAGACACTGACCTTTGCTTATAACTGTACAGCTCATGAGTCCACTGGGTATGCTCCCTTTTATCTAATGTATGGACGGATTCCCAGACTGCCAGTAGATGTTATGTTCCACAATGTGGAGAGGGACAATGACATCACAGACTATCACAGTTATGTCAAGAGAATGAGGGACGACCTCAAGGAAGCTCTTGCGATGGCCCAAGCCAATGCTATTGCAAGCCAGCAGCGTCAGGCAGACCTGTATAATAGGGGGATAAAGGGCACGGATATTGAAGAGGGAGATCAGGTTCTTGTGGCAAACAAGTGTGGACGTGGCCGCAGAAAACTAGCTGACCGGTGGGAGTCTACTCTCTACGCAGTGGTCTCCAAAGACTCAAGGTGCCACACTTATCGCATCAGACACCCCAACACTGGGCTTGAGAGAGTAGTCCACAGAAACCTGCTTTTGCAAGCTAACTTCTTGCCAGTGGAGGTGGATCATGAGACGGAGTCATCCTTTGACAGTGGTTCTGGACCCAGTCAAGAACACAGTGGGGTAGATGGAAGCCTACTGGTGACGGAATCTGAGTTTGACCGGTCAGGACGCACTGCCAGCTGGGTAGCAGAGTATGCTTCACAGGACGACTCTCCAGAGAGAGAGCAGACACCTCCTGAGCATCCTCAATTGTCCCTTGAAAATCTGGAACCAGTCATTCAGAAGCCACAGACAAGTGACAGTCTCAGGGTAGAAGTGAGTGCTAATACTGAACCAGATGTTCATGTTGGAGATAGTCAGACTGCCACTGATGAGACAGATTGTCGCACTGAAACTAACAAGGACAGCAGTTGTGAATCCGAGACTGGTCATATTGTGGAACAACCAAAACCAAGCAACAGTCACCCAGAGAGTCAAGCAGCCGAAGGAAAAACCTCCGAGGTAGCCTTAAATCCTGACCAGCTATTACCAAGTGGTTCAGTGGGTCGGATCAAGACAAGAGTAGGCAGGATAGTAAGGCCAGTTAACAGGTTGATCCAGAACATGACGCAGAAAAACACACAAGCAAGCAATCTGGTCAGCGAGTTTGCCAAAGCTTTATTCATGTAGGCGACACACGGTTGATATATTATTAGGGGATAAGTCCTAAATTCATTGAGAATGTTTTCTTTAGTAAGCTCAAAGGTGGGGTAACAGTCATTTCCTCGTCAGTATAAGATCGTGTATAGGGCACTTTCTTCAGCAAGTAGATATTAGAAGTCTGGCCAACTTCTTTATGTCACTTTCCCTTTTAGTTGGGAGACGCTTATGTCGCATATGGATGTATGTTAGAGAATAATGACAAGTCATGCTAATGTTACCCAGAGTTCAGCTATGAACCTACACTAGAACAGTTTTGAGAAGTTCAGGGGGGAGTATGTAGCTGAGTCAATATGTTGTTTATATTTTATTTTTATTTTTGTGAACATTCTCAAAACCTGTGTAATATTTTCTTTTATGGAGTCAAAGTGTTGGTATATCGCCAACTTTATATTGAATGAGTGGAGTGAATGTGTAAATAGTTCCGGTTTACCTGTTGTAGCAGGGGGGCTTCAATTATTGACGCAGTATAGCTGTAGAAGTGACGTAGTTGCAACCTCGCGGCAAAACTTGGACAGCTTTTGTGCTGGTAAGACGTGTTGTGATACTCTTTCTTCTTTGATTAATTTAGCGTGTTTAAAAGTAATTTAACCTGGTTTAAATTGCGTGGAAATATAAGGATAGCTCATTGCTAATGTTTCCCTGAGTTTTGTCATTGAGTTTGGTCAGAAAAACGGACTTTACTGCTGTTAAATCTGTCGGAGATTTTCCCTCATTTGCATATTTTCTGATGCGCTGTAGGTGACTGAGAGAATCTGTCAACACTGTCTGTGTACTGATTGTGCCCCGTGCTGCTCTTTATAGAGATTTAAAGTGCAGATCCTGAAGCCTGGTGTGACGAGTCTCCTTCAGCAACCATTCTACAGCCGCTACATCAGCAGCATCTCTCAGTGAGATTTTCCTCAATGAAATCTCTCAGCTTGTCATCCAGGGCACAAAGTGACTTCCCAATTTTGATAGCGCCACCGATCTGAGGAGTTAGAGAAGAATGTGGTAACACACTTGTGCTGCATACTGTGGATGTGAATTCAAGATGTATTTTCCGTAATGACTCTCAACTGTATCTGAACTTTATGCTCAGATTTACATCTGTATAGAAACATGCCAAGTCCTTCTGGAATAAACATAATAAACAAACTCTGAGTTATCAATCTGTAGATGAGAATAT
>JAXDDX010000787.1:0-22717 GCA_034670405.1 Hoplostethus atlanticus
AAAAAAAAAAAAAAACTGATCAATTGGGGACGCCAAATGCCAAAATGTATCTCCTAATGTGATTGATGGAATTTCAAAATTTTCCCATGGTGACATGCTTCAGATCCAACATTAACCAAGATTTAAAGTTTGGTTGTCATTGGGGGGTGTGGCCTATGGGCATTGTTGTAGTTCTAGTTTACAAATTCTAGTTTACTTAAGTATTCAGTGAATTGAGTGCCATAATATGCCACTTTAAGAGTGTGCCGAGCTTTCTGCAGCACCTATGCACCATCTACTGGGTGAAAATGGGCAGTGAAAATAGGTCAGTGAAAGCATATGTATATGGAAACCTTTTAATTCCACAGAACGCATTTTCGTCCACGAAATGTGTGCGGTGTTTCACAAAATGAATTTCGTGCAACATGTAAATTACGGAATTAATTTTGTGCTGCATGGAATGAATTTCTTGCCACACGAAATGCGGACGAAATCGACAAAATTGATTTGGTACCGGACGAAATCGGCGAAATGGATTTGGTGCCGGATGAAATGCATGCCGTCTATCCCGGAATGGATTTCGTGACACAAAATGGATTTTGTGGACGAAATCCACGGGGTAACATTAGGCACCACATATGCATTTCGTGGACGAAATCAAACTAGGTGTTTTGGGATTCAGTGTGACGAAAATGAATTTCGTGGCAGAAAAAAGGATTTTGTGGACAAAATTCAGGGGGTTACATTTGTCACCACCATATTGCAGAGCCTGTACGAAAGGTGCTATATAAAGTTTGATTTGATTTGTCTTTCTGTTTTAAAACATGGATCAACACCAACAATACAGCAAATGGTGTATTAATGGTATTACACATCAGACAACAAAATTACTGTGCCTGGTTCAGTTTGTGCTCACTGCATTGTGATTATGGCAAATAATCACAATCACAAATCAGAATTATGCCAAAAAGTAGTAATAAGTAGTAATAAGTAAGATGTCTGTTTCATTGTCCAGTTTCTGTCACTGAGTTTGCACATATGTGGATTGAAGCTGCAGATATTTTGTGTCAATATTCAATATATTTAAATTTGACCAATTTCAACCCAAACGATTTTAAGTATTCAGTGTTTCCTCCAGAATGTTATTCTTGCCAGGGTGGAAAAGCCTCTGAAACAGCATTTAGACCATGGTGTGGCATTAAAACTCTCAATGGAAACCCAGGATAATATGCTGCTGCTGTGGGTCTGTTGTCAGTGCCATAACTGGCTGTCTGTTGTCAGTACCATAACTGTCTTTCTGTTCTGCAAATCTCAGCTCTCTTAATCATCCTCTGGTGCAGGCTGATTCACCCACAGGTACACTGATCACAACCAAAACACCAGCAGCCTGGCAGCACTCCATCACTCAATACAGTGTGCAGGGCTGTGTGTGTGCATGCATAGTCAATGCCTTTATACTGCCAAAGAGTGTATGACACTGTTGTGTGTGTGTGTGTGTGTGTGTTTGGGGGGGGTTAGTTGTGTGGGTGCATTTTTTGTGAGTAAGTATCTGTGTGGGAGAATGGCGCCAGTGCCTTCCTATTGCCAACACTTTGATGTTTCATCTCCTCTAGTCTTTATTTTTCCCTCTTTCTGAAGACAGTTGACTGTCAGTTGACTGTCAGTGTCCAGCCGAACTGGACACAAACAACACTCGACCTGGTGAGATACATAGCACAGGGAGCAACAGACGGAGGGATAGGAGGGGAATTGCCAAGCTTACAAGTCTGTGGGTCCATGATCCAATCATTGTCAATTCATACCTTCTCACGTCAGTTTCTGGGGAATCCACTCAGTCATACACAATCTGTCAGGCACAGTTCAAACAGAGAAATTCGTCTAATCCACGATTTCCAACGATCCACCACTCTTTACCGTACTGCAGAGATTTGGTTTGCTCCCCTACTCGCAACCACCTTCCTCTCTCCCTTGTGAGTGCCCTGTGTGTCATTGTGGCAGACGGGGGGGGAGGATGTGGGTGAGGCATAGGCTGGATACAGGAGAAAATTAAGCTAGTGGGCTGGTTCTGCCTGTATCCAGCACCGGCTGCAATTAAAGTGGCCGTCAAGATTGGGTCCGTCATAGTTTGCTATGATGTAAATCTCTGTCTCTGTCTGTTCTGGCTCACAGGCAGAGACACAGGCAGGAGTCGAGAAGA
This sequence comes from Hoplostethus atlanticus, assembly GCA_034670405.1. Taxonomy (NCBI): domain Eukaryota; kingdom Metazoa; phylum Chordata; class Actinopteri; order Trachichthyiformes; family Trachichthyidae; genus Hoplostethus; species Hoplostethus atlanticus. The sequence goes on from JAXDDX010000787.1 coordinate 2,177, forward strand.
GTTCACGAGCCGGCAGGCCACTTTATTTACATCACAGCAAACAAGGATGACACAATCTTGACGCCCGCTTTTCAGCGGCGTCTCTCCTGGCAGGCCACCTTCCATCCGCCCTGGCAGGTCAGCCATGGAGCAGCAAAGCCGCCAGTCTCCAGGATGCTTCAGCTCCAACCTGACGCAGGATGCTTCAGCTCCAACCTGACTGGCCAGCTCTCCAGGTCTGCCCCTGGCTGCATCCTCCGGAAACAGGTCGCTGACTGCTGTCTGGATGTCCCACCCAAATAAACCTTTATGCATTATGCATACGCTGCTTGCCCAAACTCGGCATCTATTGCACGCCCAACCGTCCTGGTAGGGGGATCCCTCTCAGAATAGCCCCTCCCGAGGTTTCTTCCAATTTTTCCCTAAAAGGTTTTTTTGGGAGTTTTTCCTTGTCCTCTGCGAGGTTCCAAGGCTGGGGGTTGTCATGTACTAACCATTTATTGTTTTCACACATTAGGCACTGTGAAGCCCTTTCAGACTTTAACGGGGATTAAGGGCTTTACAAATAAATGTGATTTGATTTGATTTGTCGGTCCCGTTCACTCTCTGCTCCATACTGTCGACATTTGACTCACTCATCTCCTGTCGAACTTTCTCTCTGTCTCTCACACACACACACACACACACACACACACACAGGTTAAAATGACGGGTCTACGCGATGTTGTAATGAGCATTATTTCCACCTTCCCACGTTTCTTGACAGGTCCCTAGTGGTAATTATAAGTAGGTGAATTGGGATTTTTTTTTATCCCCCATCTATTCCCATCTATTGACAAAAGTATGCTTGAGTTCACATTTGTGACCCCAGTCGGCTGCTTGAGGGTTGTTATCACTACAGCACAGTCACTATAGAAGCCTGACATTAGTTTCTTTCTATAGTTTAGCGTACTGTCTTAGTTTCCTTTGCTCTTCAAGGTCTTTAAGGATTAGAAAACATGCTGGTTGATAGTAATGTATCTTACATTACATGAAAAGAAACATCACAAACATTGACTTGTTGGATGTGGGTGTTTCCAACGATTTCTACCAGTTATATATGCCAAAATATGTTGGTCCAACGAGAACAAGATATTTTGAAACAATGATTCTGACATTGTTGGCTTTTGCGCATGCTTCACATCCACCGGATGCAGAAAGTTTGTAGAAGGGGAAATTGGACGTTTCGTGGACGCCCGCGATAACTTCGATTTAGAAGGTTAACGAACACATGGGTGAGGACTTTCACCTAATCGTTTGGCATCCTTGATATTAAGGTTAAGTAATTATTTTATATCTACATGAATTTATTTAGTTCAATAGGATGAGTAGTAGTTCTTAAGAAATTTCTCAGTTGGCTAGCTTTCTCTAAAACATGAGTTTTGTCGTGCATGTTTCTCAGTTAAGGCTAGCTCAACTTTGCTATGGCTAGGTTGTCTTTATTTACACTCCAAGTACATTATCTCTCAAAATTGCTTTTTTGTGCTCCATGTAGAAACTCTCGCCGGTGAACCGCGGTGCTTTAAGAGATTCGCTTGGTGTGGAACCTGTGCCTGTGTTGTAGCCAGGCTAGCGGCTTTGCTATGAGAGAGACACGGTGTGTGGGGGGGGAGTGCCAGGATGTAACATTAGTCGTAGCCACGGTAAAACATTGTGTTTAGATTGGTTAAGTTACTGTTAGTCACTTAATGTCCAAAGAAGCTTAAGTTATAGTATATATAACACTTAGCGCAACACTTATTGGCGGACCCATGTGTTGCGGTTACTGTTTAAGAAATAAATCTCCTGTTCATGTATGACGGCGGGGAAATAATAACAAGAAACAAGATAAAATCAGAGTGTCTAAAGTAATAGCAAGTGCTTTTTCTGCTTCTGTAACATCACATTATGTTACAGGTTATGTGAATGCAGTGACCTCTCCACAGAGAAAGATTTTTTTGTTCATGTTGGAACACATCTGCGAAGTAACGAGACAGTTAGTTGTGTGTTTCTTGGTTGCCCTTTCAAGACAAATATTTACAGTACATTTTATACACACAAAAACAGGAAGCATCATCCACACACACTGAAAGATTTTAAAGCAGGTGTAGTTGCATTTGTGGACCCGGTGCAAGTGTCAGATACCTCTGATAATGTGAGGGCTGGCTGTTCTGCTGATGTATCATATGTTGAAGTTGAAACGGAGTCAGAGACAGAAGGTGATGATGGTGCTGTTGAAAATCTGCCAGAACTAATTGAGCAGAAAATAGCAGTAATGTTGTTGAAATTGGAACATATATTTCATATTCCAGCAACAGCAGTAGATGAGTTGGAAGAGTTGCATTTTTTGTTAAGTTCAGCTTGTGCCAGTCACAAAGCGTACAGTTACAGAAATGTTCAAAAGCCATAACCTCCATGTTGGTCAGGCTGTCGTTGAAGAACAAGTTTTCGAATTCTGTGTGTGTTTCTAACCCTGTGGCTAAAATTTTTGGAAAGTGTGGCCCTCTTGCCACTTCTTTTAAAAGAAAACAATACTACAAGCTATATTTTAGGGTTGTAGAGCCTATTGAGTATTTTCTATCTGTAGACCAAAGGAGGTCATTTCAGTACATCCGTTTATTACAGTTATTGCAGGAAATACTGAGTCACAATCAATTACTGGATAAAGTGATTGAAGAACAAATAGCTCAAGAAAATAGAGAAGTTTTGCATGGTGATCAGAGGGTTTACAGTTCTTTTCGAGATGGTGAGCATTATAAAACAACTTTCTAGCTGTCGAGAAGTTGAGAACTTCCATACAACTTTATATCAACGTTTTTGAGGTTTGTAATCCTCTTAGGACCTCACGCAAAAAGCATGAGCTTTGGGGTGTATATTGGGTCTTGTGCAATTTGCCGCCTGGCTCTCATTCTGCTCTCTCATCCATTTATTTGGCTGTTCTTTGTAAAAGTGAAGATTTGAAGACATTTGGGTTTGAAAAAGTGTTGGATCCACTTTTGAAAGATCTGGTAATCTTGGAGCAACATGGTGTGTTCGTCAGTCAATTGAACCAGTGTATCAAAGGCACAGTGAATTGCGTAATAGCTGACAACCTAGGAGCCCATGGGCTGGCAGGTTTTGTATAAAGTTTTTCTGGTGAATACATCTGTAGATTCTGCACAGCTAAAAAAATCAGAAATTCAGTCATTGACTGCTGGTGTTTTTGAGCATAGAACGTGGGAACTTCATGAAGTCCATTTGAAGTGTGCACTGGAAACAGCATGTTTGTGCTGTGGAGTTAAATGGGATTGTGTTTTGAGTAAGAATCTCACCCATTTTCATGTCACTGCAGGCTACCCCCCAGATGTAGTACATGATCTATTTGAGGGCGTAATACCCGTGGAGCTTGCTCATTGTTTGTCTCTTTTGATCTCTAAAAAGTATTTCACCTTAGAAAAACGTAACAATTTGATCAAAAATTTTGAGTACAAATGGGGAGATAAAACCAATCACCGCCTCACCCGATACCACAAACTTTCTCAGTAAAGAAAAATATTGGTGGAAATACACATGAAAATTGGTCTCTGCTTCGATTGTTGCCTCTGATTATTGGTCCACTTGTTCCAGAGGATGAACCTACATGGCATGTTGTTTTGGATCTCAAGGACATAGTGGAGCTTGTCATAGCCCCTGTCCACTCTGATGAGTCGATTTCATTTCTTGAGTGCAAAATCAGTGAACATCGCCAGAGATACCAAGAGCTTTTTCCAAACAACCGTCTTCTCCCTAAACATCATTATGTAGAGCACTACCCTGTTATGATTCGCCTCTTTGGGCCTCTTGTTCATAAATGGACAATGAGGTTTGAGGAGAAACATAGTTTCTTTAATCAGAATGCTCGCCATACCAACTGTTTTAAAAACATACCTCTCACACTTGCCAGAAAACATCAGCTCAGGATTGCCTCTGACTTGCACTCTTCTGACCATAGGACACCTTTGGTGGTAACTAAAGTCTCATCAGTACCAATTGATGTTGCAAAGTGACATTGCAGTTGCTATTAAGCTAAGATTACCCTATGAGACTGATGTCCACATTACAAAAAGTGTGTCATACAATGGTATGAACAACAACAAAGGAATGATTGTTGTCCATGGGCAATTATTTGGTCTGCCTGAGTTTGCTGAAATTCTGCAAATCTGTATTTTGCAAGGCAAGATACATTTCATTGTGAAAAGGTTCACTGCTTGGTATAGAGAGAACTTTAGAGCTTTTGAACTTGACATGTCACATGTGCGAGAGGCCTGTGTCTGGTTACACTGAAGAGACACATCGACTTACAGGGAAAACAGAAGTAATGTTTGTAAGTATTTTCCCCCACATCACATGGCACAGGAAGTCTTAAAAATGTCTGATTATTTGAATTATCAATTAATCTATTGATTATTTTTTAATTAACTAATCAATCAATCATTAATTTACAAAATGTAGCTAAGACAATAGTGAAAAATGCACTACTCCATTTGTCCATGTTCAATCACAATTTCCTAGAGCCCATGGTGACGTGTTCAAATTATTTTGTCCAACAAACAGTCCAAAACCAAAAGATATTAATTTACAATATAAAACAGCAAATTATCACATTTGAGAGGCTAGGACCAGAGAATGTTTGGAATTTTTGCTTGATAATTGAATTAAATGACTAAACAATTCTAAAGTTTTTTTCTTCTGTCAATCAATTATTTGTCAAATCAGTACAGCTCTGCTTAGCACAATATGTATATACAATCAAAGCACATACACTACCTTGATACCTGGATTTTCATTCTGTATCCTTTACATTACATTAATTTGTCTATAAACACATATTATGGCTTTTGTCATCCCCGCTGGTCTTCTTGACCCCTTCTGAAGGTCAATTTTAATGTTTTTAACCCTCAGTCACGCAAGAAAGCAATTAGGCACTGTTTGACTAGTGGTGTTTTGTTTACAGCGTGGCTTATTGCCTAAATCAAATATCTGCACAACTATAAACAGCTTGACATTTGTCCTCATCCTCCTGATTTACCTGTTCCTCAATGCTCAGTCCATCTTACAAATCAAATGGTACTTGAAAGAGTGCTTTTTAAGATTGCCCTGCAGTGAATTTAGTGGAAATAAAGGTTAAATCAGAATACCTGTTTTGATTAAAAAAACAATTATCAGCACTAAATGGAATCTACTGTTATTTACTATAAAAACAAAGTATCAAACAGGTGTACATTAGACAATGTATACACTCAAACACCCACACATATATACTAATTATAAATTATTATAAGTGCCTCTGAGTTTTAAAAAAACAAAAAATCTGACATATTCAATTGGTGTTGTGATTCTTTAGGTCTTGTTGGAGGAAGAAGTCCAAGTCTCAGGCCAGTGATGATGACCGGACCCCCATGCCAACACTTAATACTTCTTCACGATTCTGTAGATTCTGTAGTTACTGGAGTCTCAAACAGGTTCAAAGAAGTCACTGGAGATGATCAGAGTTCGATGCAATAGAGCTTTATTCCATAACAGAGACAAAACCCGAGTTGGTCCCGGAACCAGACTGAAATACAACTGTCTGTGCATGATCTTATATATCCTAAAAACTGGGTGGAGAATACTGATTCTACGCCCATTTTTCATTAATTTTAGCTTTGTCAGCAAGAAAATAATGGTGTCTAAACGCCAAATTTGGTCCTATGGGGGGTCTTTGTGGGCATGTAGGCGGTCCCGTTTTCCCGTTTTCCACCATTACGTAACCGTTAAACTTGGAGTCTTGGGGACTTTCCCATTTCACCATTACGTTATGGCCACCTGGGCTTCTGTCTGCGCCTGCTCCACCTGGTTTTTTTAAGGCCTCTGCCGCCTGACCTTGGACACCCTTAGTGCAAAAGGGCCTCAGACTGTATTTTTTTAAACTTTATGATTACTGTAGGGAAACTGTTAGACTATGTTTTTTGAAGCTTTATTGAAACTTTATGATTACTTTATGATCTTTTAGGTTACATGCTTAATCAAACATATTCTATATTTATGTAGATTTATCATAACACACACACACTCTGGATTATATTGCTTATTACAAAGCATATCATCGCTTAGTACAAAGTATATTATTCACAACAGTCTACACAATGACCCAGCCCATGAGACTCAGGATCCTCCTTGGTGAAGATGATGCCAGGAAGCTAATTCTGCCAGCAGGGATACCAGACTCCATAGAGGAATTGTTCCAGACAATAAAGACCAGTTTTGGATTGCAACAAGATTTTCGGCTTCAATATCAAGATGCTGATTTCAGAAATGAGTTCATAAACCTGTCTGTGATCTCCAAAATTGATGACAAAGCAACCATTAAGTTGATCTACTTGCAAAGTTATACAGAAGAAGATGATGCAAGTCAACCTCACGTCACATCATCCTCGAGCAGACAGGGGCCAAACAGATTCCTCATCAATCTCTTCGGTTGACACAGATAATACAGAGCCAGTTTCATCTCCAGGTTCATTGCCATCTACAAGACTTTGGGTTTGGCCAAGTGTTTTCACAGTCCCTTGTTTCAGCTATGATTCTGAACTGCAACTTGAAAAGACCAATGCTGAGTTCAGTGCTAGTGGAATTCATTTGAGCCCCTCTGAAATCTGAACTGAAATCCCAAATTTTGGAAAGACTGGCAGAAGAAATAATTAAATTCAAAGCCTACCTAACCGACAATGATCTGAATGATGTTGCAGAAGCCCTTGTGAAAAAGCATCCTTGTCTTGGTGAAAAGGGATCCTTCAATGGCTGTTATGGGTGGAAGATAAGCCTTAAATATAAAATGGCCAACTTCCGGACCAAACTAAGAGGCCTGGGATGTGCTGAGGTGACGATAAATTCACTGAAGCCCTAAGACAAATGTCTGGCAGCGTTGAATGTGAAAAAGCCCAGAAGGGCAGAAGTCAATTACTGTCCGCAGCATCCAAAAGGAGAAACCACTGACAGTCTGGAAAAGGAGAGAACTGCACTGTTTTCAGAGATTACGAAGAGAAACAATGACCATATAGTGACATGAAAATGGAGAAGACTTTCTCATACCGAAGGCAAGAAGTTCTTCAAGGACAGCCCTTGGTTGCAGACTTTAAAAGCAGATGGCCAGCTCTGTTCACTGTGAAAGAGGTACATGTCCTATATGTGCTCAGGTTTTATGTTTGCCCTCAGAGTGCGCACACACATAAGAACAGGGAGATAATGACAAATCAAATATAAGTGTTGACCAAAAACAAGGATATGGATAATGTGATATTTACAGTTTTTTACGATCACTAACAAGCATTTAGCTATACTTAAGATACTTTTTCTAAACTCCTAACACAGCAATACACCTACATCACACAATTAGCCAAATAGTTAATTTTCTGCTCAAAACCACATTTTGTTAATTAAATACTAAATCTACATTTCAAAATGCAAAAAAACGTTCTCTACATACACTAACTCTAACAAAACACGGCAAACCTGACTCAAAATCAAATCATTCTTTCAAAACACTAGCACGTTTTCTATCCAAGAGGAACATATAGTCAATCATAGCACAACGACTTTCAAAATACTAACAGTTGATGACATTACAAAAAATGCATTACTTTTCATGTTTCAGTTCTACCTGCATACAATAGACAATATGAAATCCATTGTTTTTTAGAATTCAGTTTCCTTTTACTGTAAACCACTGTTTTGGTTGAGTGTTGAATGTGTGCATTTTTGGCAACATACTAAAAGTGAATGAGTCATCTTTACTTTATAGAATGTACAGTAGAAAAAAATAGTAAGTGACAGAATTGCTGCAGTAAAAGCGTTAGTAGCAACAAAAAAATCCAACATACATGGCCTTTGGTTCCAAATGTGTAAAAATAAAATACACAAATACAGTAAAAAAGGCACAGAAGGGAAAAAACACCAAAATGCACAGTCCTGTTCTACAGTTTTTTTACAGTCGCAAACATCCTTTTGTCCAATCTGTAGTCACATTTTCAAAACTCTAAACACAATTAGCACAACATCCGTCTGTTGTGGACTGTAATCTGTAATCTGTAAACTGTAATCTATACGATCTTCAGCATTTGGCCACATGTTCTCGTCCACATCACATCTATGTCATCTCTCGCCATGCACCTTGGATAGAAAACGCTTGGCATGCACAATATGTGTAAACACAGTATGTGTAAATACTTTTCAGTATGTCCTACTGTATGTACTGTAACCCATGTTTACATGTAGAGTAGCATAGTGTAAAAACTCACTATAGAACAAGACATATTGGATAGACACCATACCTGGACGTATTGGTGCCGGTGCTGGTGACCCACTCACTGTTCCTTTCAAAAGGAACTGTGTACAACTGTTTCATTCGAACTCTGTGTTTGGTCTATTTTACACAATTTAAATCAGCTATTTCTCAATGTTTCAGTTATCTGTTCATTCAAAAATGCTTATCAGCTGTTTCAATACAGCTTTTGAGCTGCTGTTGTAGAAGTAGAGGCTTTATACTATATTTAAGGTTTTGAACATTAGGTTTTCATTTCTGGCATGCTGTGTGCAAGCATTGGTAAATAAGACAAGAAAGATCCATAATTTTGGTATTGGGTAAGCTTGTATGTAAAGAAAATCTAAGCATTTTAGAAACGTGTTAATTGACTGCTTATTGTGTGAAAACAACATGAATTGTGTTAATGGTATGGTCCACAACTGACGGATGTTGTGCTAATTGTGTTTAGAGTTTTGAAAATGTGACTACAGATTGGACAAACGGGTGTTAGGGACTGTAAAAAACTGTAGATGACTGTTTCTCTCCTCATTGATATTGCGAATATAGTGATCAAACTGCTAGTAATTTAATGTCCATCCTTCCTGTGTTGTATATTGTTGTGATGTTCTAATGTGAGGTGAGTGACAAGTGCATTGTTAATGTTTTGCAGATCGATAAGGAGTTCACGCGCATATTAACCTTACCGCTGCTATCTACATTCTTTACTGAGCTTGACCGACACTCGCCACGCATGACGGAGATCTTTCGACTAGTGATGGGAAGACCGACTCTTTTAACTAACTCGATTCTTTCGAGCCGTCCAATAGAAGTGCATGGATTCTGAATCGATTCATTATGATTCACCAACAAAAACATACCATCCCATGTGAGGTTTGAACCTACAATCCTCAGCATGAGAGTCTGCTGCTCTACTAACTGAGCTATACTAGTAACACAAGCACCACCCCTTTCAAACCAGATGTGTAACCAACTGTAAAACACCAACTAAACTACAGGTCAATGATAATAATAATATTTATAGTATTTACACAGAGTATTGCTATTGATTTCATTTTATTTCGTGTGCTCTTGACTTTCTTTTTCTAATAGAGACAGTTTTGTTGACCAATGTTAAATGTTAAATGGCTTATAGTTTACCCAATTACCAGTTAATTTATTAAACAACATCTTAAACAACAAAAACTGTTGTCAATGTGTGCAGAATAGATCACTACATTATTACATTGGCCTTTTTCACGATCTAATATGGCTCCTTGATCCGGCAGGTACGCGGAAGTAGTCTCTGTCGTTCATCAGACGTGAACCGCTCGGACATCTGCTCTCTCGGTTCACGAGATGTCCGATTGAGTCCGAGAAGTCCGATATTCATCTGCTCTCTCGTTCATCTGCTCTCTCAGTTCGCGAGATGTCCGATTGAATCCGAGAAGTCCGATATTTATCTGCTCTCTCGTTCATCTGCTCTCTCAACTCGTTCGCGAGCCGCTCAGTCTCTCTCGTTTATCTGCTCTTCTCGACTCGTTCGCGAGCCGCTCAGTCTCTCTCGTTCATCTGCCCTCCGTTCGCGAGCCGCTCAGTCTCTCTCGACTCGTTCGCGAGCCGCTCAGTCGGATCAGCGGTTCTCGTCCGATGAACGAGAGAGACTACTTCCGCTTTACCCCGCCAGATCAAGGAGCCATATTGGATTATGAAAAAGGCCAATGTAATAATGTACTGATCTATTACATTCTATATACATTGACAACAGTTTTTTGCTAACCAGCAGTCGAATATACTAACCAGACTAATTTGTAAATTAAATCAAAACATGGTGACACTTACAGATTCCAATTTTTCAGATGGGTCACGTACCTTATGAATTGCTCCATCTTTAAGCTTCAATTTAGATGCTAATCCTGCCGTTGCTCAAGCAGTCCGAGGAGTGATCATCACATACAGAAAAAATGAGCTAACTGTAGCCGAGCTAACGAGCTAACTGAGCTTCATAGCAACGCTAGTGGACACCATCGTCCCCATGGTAAAAGTTAGGTCCTTTCCTAACCAAAAACCGTAGGTTGATAGTAGTGCTGCACGATTAATCTAATCGCAATCGCAATCGCGATGTAAACCTGTGCGATTATATAACCGCAAAAGGCTGCGATTTAATTAAATAAAAAATGTGTGTGTGTGAACGTGACAACCTATTCTCTGTTTGTGTGCAGTCTGCTACGCCCATAATAAAGAGATGACCAATCAGTCTCTGTTCAGGCAGTGAAGCGTGTGTGCATGGTCACATGACTATCCAGTGTGGCGCAGAGTCAGACCAGGTGGAATGGATAATAACGAGTAGGTTGACGCTGAACTGGTGGGCAAAACAAACGCGACAAATGTTATATGGCGATATTTTTGATTCAAGCTCAGCGACATTGAGCAGAAAGACGTACTGTGTAAAACATGCAAAGTGAAAGTCGCTACATCACGCGGCAATACTACATAGTTGTATCCAGGGTCGCAAACAACTCGCTTTTCGGCGAATGTCGCTTTCTTCATATCAATTTGGGTGACTTGTCCCGATCCAAAGAGTTTTTTTTGGGGGCGTGTATGGGTGACGGACGAATCTCCTTAACAATTCCTACAGTGTATTTCTGTCAGCTCATATGAGTGAACTGCATTGAGCAAAAAATTCTACTCGACTGTCAGGACCTGCTTTTAAGCAACAGCAGAGCAGACAATCTGCTTCCTGTTTACACCGGCACGCGCATGCCCAGTGTAGGTGAATGGTTACGTGATATGTGTTTTCAGGCGTAGTAGCATGGGCGGCGATAATTTCTGAAGCGGTGCTGAAACGCTTCTGTGAACGGAGATCCTACGTATTAGTGTCGATGTAGCCTGAATCCAGTTTTATTTTTAGAAGCGGTTGTACAAAGTATGCCCCATTTTGTAACTTAATAACTCATTTTTATGTTACACCCTACTTAAATGTCCTTGTTTGTTTGGGCATTCAAAATGTCTTATTTGAATGAAAATTTGTATTTTCTTATTTATTTTTTCTATTTATTTAGTTGTACTATTGAGGAAAAACTAACAAGTTTGCAGAAATGCCTTTATTTTGAAAAATATTTTTTGTTATGTTATTTATTTAATTTTGTAAAATTAAGTTATTTTGAAAACAGTACTGTACAAATTTTGTTTTTGTATTTTTTATGCTAGTTTAAGTTTGTATGTTTGAGTTGAGAAATACACATTTCAAAATTATCAGTAATCTGTGCATTTTTCCTTGATAACCAAGCAAGTAGACTCATGATACCATTTGTTTATTATATCGCAATCGCAAATCGCAATATTGTCCACAATAATCGCAATATGACTTTTTCACCAAATCGTGCAGCACTAGTTGATAGATCCATTTCCCCGACGCTTTGAATGCCCGCACTGCTGCCTATAACTCCGGTCTTGTATCCGGCAACATGGGCAAGCACAAAGCAGCGTCCTATGGACTGAGAAGGGCGGTGAGGAGGCCAAGAGGAGGTATAAAGACAGAGTGGAGTCGCAGATGGAGCAGCGCGATACCAGACGCCTATGGCAGGGGCTATGGACTATAACCGACTACCAGGGGCAGACCCCCCGCAATTGTGAGTGCCGACGCATCCCTAGCGGACGACCTGAACTCATTTTTGCACGGTTTGAGGCTAGCAACAACAGCGCTAGCTCGCCGGCTAACAACATCGCTGTTAGCGCAGCCAAAGTGAGTTCTACCGCTGGGGATGAACACAACGCTGTCTGTGACCGAGCACAGTGTGAGGAGGGCTCTGACGAGGGTGAACACCAGGAAAGCTGCTGGTCCAGATGGCAATATCTGGGCGAGTACTGAAGACCTGTGCTAATCAGCTAGCTCCAGTGTTCACCACTATATTCAACATCTCCCTGGCTGAGTCTGTGGTCCCCGCCTGCTTCAAGAGATCCACTATTGTCCCTGTGCCCAAGAATGCTTCTCCAGCATGCTTGAATGACTACCGACCGGTGGCCCTCACCTCGGTGGTCATGAAATGCTTCGAGAGGCTGATAAAGGATTACATCTGCGCCTTCCTCCCCTGCTCCATGGACCAGCTGCAGTTTGCTTATCGTCCCAACAGATCCACGGATGATGCTGTCTCCCAGGTACTGCACACCACACTCTCTCGTCTGGACAGCCGGAAGGGGGACTATGTGAGACTGCTGTTCATTGATTATAGTTCAGCTTTCAATACCATAGTCCCCACCAGACTGGCTGGCAAGTTGATTGAGCTGGGACTGAACACCCCCTGTGTGCCTGGATCCTGGACTTCCTGACCGCCAGGCCCCAGGTGGTCAGGGTGGGTAGACACACCTCCAACCCCCTCACCCTGAACACAGGGTGTGTCCTCAGCCCCCTACTGTACTCCCTGTACACCCATGACTGTGTGGCCAGGTTCAGCTCCAACTCCATCATCAAGTTTGCGGATGACACAGTGGTGGTGGGCCTGATCTCCGACAACGACGAGAAGGCCTACCTGGAGGAAGTTGCTGACCTGTCACTCTGGTGCCAGGACAACAGCCTCCTCTTGAATGTCACCAAAACTAAGGAGCTGATTGTGGACTTTAGGAGGACACAACAACAGAGGACGTACTCACCATTGGGGATTAATGGGACTACTGTGGAGAGGGTGAGCAGTATAAATACCTGGAGTCCACATCACCGAAGATCTCACATGGTCCACACACACTGACACTCTGGTGAGAAAGGCGAGGCAGCGCCTTTACCACCTCAGGCAACTGAGGAAATTTAAAGTCTCCCGGAGGATCCTTCAGTCCTTCTACTCTGGAGCTGTAGAGAGCATCCTGACAGGAAGCATCACTGCCTGGTTTGGCAACAGCTCCGCTCAGGACAGGAAGGCTCTGCAGAGAGTAGTGCGTTTGGCTGAACGCACTATTGGAACTACACTCCCCACCCTGCAGGACTTATACACCAGGAGGTGCAGAACCAGAGCCTGCAGGATCATGAAGGATCCTCACCACCCCAACAACGGACTGTTTCAGCTGCTGCGGTCAGGCAAGCACCTCCGTAGTCACGCTGCCAAAACAGAGAGACTGAGACGGAGTTTCTTTCCTCAGGCCATCAGGACTGTGAACTCCGATCTCACCAGGGCCCCCCACCAAGACCCACACACTGCCCCTCTTATGCACACACAAACTCACACACTTAGGTAATGGGCTACACATAATTTATATTATATTACATACATAGGATTTCCCTTTTTTACTATATTTTTATTTCTCTTACTGTAGTGTAAGTGCTCTTACTGTAAATATTGTGTTGGTTTTTATATAGAGCTCTTACTGCAATATTGTAAATATTGTGTTGGTTTTTTATTGTAAATAGTGTGAAGCTGTTATTTTGTTCTTGCACATTTCTGTTGAGCATTGCCACTTTTTACATTTCACTGCACACCCCGTGTATGTGTGTATGTGACAAATAAACTTCTTGAATCTTGAATCTGTAGCCGGGTTGCCGTTAAAAAATACAATTAATCCACTCTGTCCTGGCATTTTCGCGAGTTGGGAGACTGTGCAGGATCTATGTTGCTGCCTGCATCCTACAAAATAATAACTGGAGAGTTGATATATGGCCGTAGATATGTTGTTGTTTTAGCTTCACTGGTCGCAAAGTAATGGTGCATTCCAGTGTACTCGGAAAAAACAGAGTCCGAATGTTACGATTCTATTCACTAATGGTGCTGTAGTAGGTGATGTTGAGTTTAGATGCTTGTAACATTCTGAGACTTGCCATACAAACATGAGTTTGCTGTGGGCGATTATGTTTTCCCCGAGCAGATGCACTGGAACACATTTAGATTTGAAGTTAGGAATACCGACTCGGAATTATCGATTTCCGAGTACAATGGAATGCACCATAAGCAACGGCTGGCACTGCCAAGAGCTACAACCAAATGGGATTGGTTGTTCACCTGGGCGTGGGCATGCTCTAAGAGGTGTTGGATTATGTTAAGAAGCGCCCCTTATGACGTCTTTTTGGCCCGATTTGGCACCGTTTTTGGAAAAAGGAAAATACAGAAAAAGGGGTTGACTTCCAGATTTCATATTTTCTCGGCTACTTAGGTCAACGATAACCTGTGGAACATGTATAAGGGCCAGGAATAAGCCGTTTTCCATAATATGACCCCTTTAAAATCTGGATGGCCAGAGGTTGTTGACAAAGGCACAATTCCTAAAAAACAAGCTTCTGGAGTAAGTAAGCTTGAAGAAGACATGATGGAGAACTGATAGAAGACTGAACTATTTGACCATATCCCTGCAATGCAGAAGTTTTTTTGTGTTGTTTAACTTTGAAAGTTTAGAATTTAGTCCAAAAGGACTATTTTAATTTAGTTTGCTCAATGGACTGAAACTAAGATTGTTGTCTCATAGGTTGCAAAGTCGTTTTTGTCTGGGTGGAGCAGTCACACAGCAGTGTTTTTGAACACATACATGCACACTGATTTTACTTGATGGACGATTATTGAGGCTAGAGCAGTCGCACACACTTGGTTTCAAAAATTGTTTTAGTGAGTGGAGCAGTCATACTCACATAATGAATATGTTCACTCCAAATGTTAAATAGAAAAAAAAACACAATTAATGATTTGGTTATAGCCTCCTTAAATAAATTTACAAAGATTTTTTGACATTTTATCAACATAGCAAAAAGATTGTGCAAGCTTTGATTTAGATTGCATATTGTTGCAGTTATGCACACATCTTGGATTGTTTGTAAACTTTGTTTTTATAACGGGCCAAGAATATTTTGTGGCTTCCAAAGTCTATTTTCTTGCATTTTTATAAATGTGTTTTAAGAAGTTGAATTGTTGCACAATCAGGAATTAAATCACTTACTGTTTTATGTCAGTAAGGAAGTTAAAAATGAACAAGTTAACTAGCATATTGTGGAGATATGGAAAAACACTGTAGAGATAATGATGGTAAAGAACTGGTGTAATGTTATGTCCACGGGAGGTAGAGGCAAAGAGTGTCTCCATTTTCATAATCCTTCTTGCTGTGGCTTTGACTGAGTGAACATTGTTTTGTAAGTTCTATGGTCTCATTGCTCTATGGTCTCATTGCTCTTGTTGGAAAGTTTTTTTGCCTGTTATTTACTCAACTCATTTAATCCTCTCAGCTGGTCTCTTAACGTTGAAGTTTGGGTCAACCATCCTTCAGAACAGTGTGCTTACAATTGGTTTGCATTCTCAGGTGGCATTAAGGTAAATTGTGGCCTGTGGGTCAGTGCTAATATGATAAGTTAAGGGAAGTATAGCATGAGAGGGTTAAAGGGGAGAAAGCTGAGAAGAACAGGAATCTTGGCAGCTGTATAGCAAAGTCAAATGTTAAATAAAATGTGAAATTGTTTTGCATTTTTGTTGTACTTTTTTATGTAAGTTTGTGGACCTTAGGTCATTTAATGGAAACAAATGCTGAGTACTAGCAATGAAAATAGCATTAATTGAAGCAACAAGATTGATATTAGTAAAGCAAACAAAAACCATATTAGTTAATTCAAGAAGCAGGATTTTGTTGTACTTAACCGTTTGACTGATGTTCATTAGATTAAAATGAATTTCATTAGACTAACTAAAGCAAAACATTTTAGTTTAACAAAAGCCAAATAAATTGCCTTTACATATTAACATTAAGTTTCCTCCACAACTGTGTTTGGTGTTCAGATAACACAATCAAAACACACTAGTTTTACTTGATTTGATTGAGTGGAATATAGGTGGCGTGATAAAATTACGTTCATCCAATGATTTATTTTTCTGAGTGTGGCCGCAGCCGGTGCTGGATACAGGCTGAACCAGCCCACTAGCTTAATTCTCTCCTGCATCCAGCCAAGCCTCACCGACCCCCACCCATCTGCCACAGTCATGTTCTGTCAGTTCTATAGTTTAATCTATGAACATTTTCACCATTTACTCCCATACCTCTTTTGAAACACACCCAACCATAGGCACCGATTTATGTCTTTGCCAGTGGGTGCTCAAATTAAGTGAATACCACCAAGGTGAAGACTTTTATTGCGCTTGCTTTAGTAATTACTGTGGTGCAGGCTACTGTCATCTGTCGGACGTAGACACACACCGAAATGAAATGCGACACTGCTCTGCTACAAATTCATCACTGGTGGTGGATGCCTCACTTTGACTGTCTTTACACTCGATATCTCTCTCAGTTTAATTACAAATTTGTCCATTTTTACCTGATCATCACCCGTTTTTCACATTTGCTGTGTAGCTAGCTATGTGATGGAACAACGTAGGTTTAGCCGACTCTAACGTTACATTGGCAGTTGGCTACGTGACTACACCCCTTAACTTAGCCTACACACACACAGAGCTGTAACAAGTTCAATTGGATAATGCGATTTGTAGTTAAAATGTTCACCGATAATAATAAGTAATAATAGAATAAATAGATGCGTTTTTTTAATACATTTATTTATTCATTTATTTTTTAATCGGCTTTCCCCGTGGGTGCTCAACCCTTTCAGTGGGTGCTCGAGCACCGGAGCACCCATGTGATCGGCGCAAACAAACAGTTATACTATGAGAAACATATTGATGGGACTGTACCTTCTTTTTGCTCTGTTTCAGTTGTTCTGTCTGTTGGTGTCATAAGATTCCATTTGTATTCACTTGGGAGTGAGCAACATCCTGACAGTGTTAGTAGCGATGAGCATGATCCAGTGTTTGCAGATCCATCTGCACATCTCCTTGGACATTTACCCCAAATTGTCATTTGATTCTAACTATAAACAAATTCCATGCATGTTACCAGGTGCCAGGATCCAGCCACATCCTCACAGTGATGATGATGATGGCACAAGTGAAGCTGACAGTGAAGGTCATCCATCTGGATCCAAAAGCACAGCCTGTGCTGCCCCACAAGGACCTCAAGGTATATTGTTGCATTCTCTCTCCTACTTTTAAACAAAATTCTGATGGCTTACAGGTATTTATGTTTCAAGGTATTTATTTATTGGGCACATTTGAATGGTCTACAAAAATACTACTCCTAAAACCTTCAATATTAAAACAGACTATTCAGATTTTTTGGGCCACGCTTTTTTTGGCTTCTCTTCTCTCAAACCCATCTGCGCACTACTATGCTGGACAGTCAACTGAGCAACTTGGGTGTGCTCAGTATTGTGCAAGAAGGGCGAAGTTGCTTGACATGGACATGTTTATTAAGCATTTTGCTACCCATCATCAAAACAGGAGAACTAATCTGTTCTAAAGTCCTGTAGACAGTCCAAGTACCATCATACTTAACACCAAAGAGATGTTTATTGTATATAGTTTTGTATATAGTATAGTATATAGTTATTGACTGTCTTTGACTGATTACCTCAGTGGAACCAGTCTGACTTTGTCCTTTGTCCTCGTGGGCCAGCTGCCATCAAGACCAGGCTAGGATGGACACTTCAGGGTTCAACCCGAGAACTGAAGAATCACTTCACGGCATAGCAATATGGTATATGCTCCGCCATGCTATCCTACCTCCATGCGGGGCCCAGCACATGAATTACACTGTCATCCTGAGACGCTGTGGCTGCTAATTGAAGTTAGAGAATAGTCTTGCCATGGTGCAACAAGAAGTGCAGTACACAGTCATGTCAGGATCAGTAAGCAATAGATCTGCTAAAACCTAAGAAAATTAGGAAGCATTTTATCAAGTACTTCCTCCCCAGCCTGTGAACCCAGCAGACATGGACCTCTGCAGACATTAATATTGGTGCAAACTGCTATGACCATTGACCAGCACTTGCCCTGTACTCTGTGGCCAGTTGGACAGATCTCCCAGATCATCCCTGGACCAGACAACAGAGTTAGGACTATTGAGATAAAAGTAGGAGACTACATATACCTGTGCCGAGTGGTACATGTCACCCACATCCCTGTCCTGCCAGACTAGAGAATGCTTTGGCCTTTTCATGGAATTTGCAGATATCGACAGGAAATCAGAGGGTGGCTGCAGAAAAGGCTATTTGCAATGCCAGAACTCTGTCTCACATTCCTAGTTCTCTCTCTCTCTCACTTGCCCACTTTCATGGGATTCCTACAATTCAGGTTCAGAATTGGCACAATTTGCGCCTCCACTCACCACTTCCATTTCAGCAGCTAAAGTGTAGAGGTTTTTCTTTTCTTTTTCTTTTTTTAAATTGCTCTATCAAAAGTTTCTGCTTATACTGTCAATGGTAATATGACTGAATATTGATATCAATATTCAAATGCTTATTTTGGCATATGGTGATTAATGTTAACTGTATGGATATGGTCATATGATGGCACATTCCACTTCATATTCAAAGCTAACTTCTCTTAATAAACCTTACTGGTTGCTTGACCTACTGTTGGAAAAGTCAGCGTACTGATGAATTCAACCCAATCCACTTCCAATTCAGCATTTTGGTCATATTCTATGCAAGTATGAATTAATGTTTCTTCTTATCTTATTTTTCTTCTTCTATTAGATAGATAACAAGAGAAATGAATCCAGTGTGGTGTGGGATTATACTCAACAGCTTCAGGAGTGTCAGTCTGTAAAACCAGGGCCGGCGCTAGGATTTTCGTGGCCCTAAACAAGATTTAGTTTGTGGCCCCAAAACACTCACAGCGCAACCACCAAATCACACACACTGCTCATAACTGAATGAACACACACACACACACACACACACACAATAGAGATGGACAAATGAATTAACAACAAATCTATTACTTTATTTGAAAACAATGTATATTACAAATATATTAAAATTTGAGAAGTTAAGAAACAATTAACAATTGCAAAGTATTCTAAATAATAAAGTCAACATATTGTGACAGAGGGCTATGTGAGTTGCCGCGGGCAGCACAAATAGTTCATCCCTACACATCATTTCACGTAACACTGTGCCGGTTACGCTAAGTCCGGGGGTGCACACTCGGCCCACAGCGTTTATCCAGTCACACACTCGCACACAGACACTCACACACATCCTCTAATACCCCGTTATCACCGTAATAGCGCTATGGTAAAGAAACACCCACACACACAGCTTTTCAACATTCTGATAAATGAGTTGTAACATTAAGTTGAAGGTCATAACTATTTCCTCAAGTAACTGATGAAGTGCTTGGTGTTCTTCTTGATCGTTGAGAAATGGTTGGCAATCCAACTCATTGGCGCTTTACCACCACCAACTGGACGAGAATGTGAAGCCACACGGCTGACACCCATACATTGAGTAGCCTGCTATCGATTAATCTTGACTTACTGTGCGGTTCAAACCAATCAGATGTTAGATTCCGCCCACAGGCTTTGATGGATGATGTTGACAGATTTACATTTCACAGTCCACACACAGACCAGCAACCATGAAATAAATAAATAGTGAAATAAAAAATTAAATATGGAAATAATTAAATAAATGTGGAAATAAACAATTAAATAGCTTATATTTCCCATTTTAATTAATTAATTATTCATATATTTCCCCTTTTATTTAATGTATCTTTATGTTTCCACTTTTAATTAATTAATTAATTAATCAATTAATTAATTAATTAATTAATTATTTAATATTGTCACATATTGTAACCCTCCACAGTTCCAATGGGAGGGGTCATGGGTATAAAGGTAAGCTGTAAGCCAGATGAGGGAGAGTGTGGTATGACGGTGTAGGTAGCAGCATCCCCAGAACTGAGTATTGAGCTGTAAGTAGTGAACCTCTAGATTGGGTTTTTCTTTTGGTTTATGGTTTTTGTAAATACTTAATTTTTCTTAATTCTCACATTTTTGGCCGAACTATTTTCTTTTGTACTTATCCCTTTTTGTAAATAAATCTTCTTGCACTGACGTTCTGTTGTGGCGGAGCCAATTATTTTTTAGAAAAGGACTCAACAACACCAACAAGGTCATCTCTACCTGACAATATTTAAACTATAAAAGCAACAAACTTGCCATTTGCACAACAGCTAGTGTTGTGTAGCTGGTATAGCTGGTAGTGGTTAATAGTTGCGTGTTAGCATCAACATCAATTGCTTTGCTATATTACCTCGATGGGTAGTTAGCTAACTAACAAATGCCAAAACCAACTGTTTGTTCAGGTTAACATAGCTTTGGAGAAGAGGCTAGAATCTACCTTCTATACCATACAATTTTATTCAATTGCTTTGGAAATTCCCAGAGGGGGGGTA